>JAMWET010005355.1:0-28470 GCA_024036415.1 Prochilodus magdalenae | reverse complement strand
AGAAATAAGGTTATCTGCAGCATAGGCTTTCTCTCTTAAAAGTCACCACCACTTACAGATAACCAGATGAATGATATAGCGCGATTGAGGGGGTAATGAGCTGTAGCCTGATAACCCTGTGGCCTTTTTATGAGGTAGGTTATTTCTGGTGGACATGTTGAGAAGGTACTTGTTGAGTGGGTTCACAACGGGAAACCCAAGTGACAAACGCAAGGCATGGGAGTAATAGAAAGGACAAGGCGTCTGGTATGGTGTAGCCGTATATTTCGTCATTGTAGTTTTGCTGCTTTTAAGAAGACTGGTAGACCACTGCACAAACATTGCTTGGACAACAATGGAAGATGTTCTTAGTAGTTACACTCTGTAACTGTAATGATACCCATACCAAAGTGCAGTGATATGTATGATGACACATCAACATGTGAAAAGCAAACATGACAGCTGTTAAGGGCAGAGCAGGTGGGTCTATCGTTTTAAGAAAATCATTGTAAGCGTGTAGAATGGAAGGAATGGATTTCACTAAGTATCTGAAAGCAAATGTGACGCAGTTCAGTCATTAACTGAAGCTGGAAAGAGACTGCTATGTGCAACAGGATAATGACCCCAAACACCCTTCAAAATCCATTATAAACTACTTCAAGAAATGTAAAATGAAGTACTTGGATTGACTCCCACAGCTGCAGAGCATATTTGCTAGTTGTATTTGCACACAGAGGAATTTGTCTTACGCATTTAACCTATCGATGATCACCCACATATATACACTAGGGGGCAGTGAGCACACTTGCCCAGAGCGGTGTGCAGCCCTATCCATGGCGCCTTGGGGGCAGTTGTGGGTTAGGTGCCTTGCTCAAGGGCACTTCAGTTCTTACTGTTGGCTTGGGGAATTGACCCGGCGTCTCTCCGGTCACAAGACTGGTTCCAGAATCCCCTAAATGGAAAAAGCATTGACTTAAGCACCATTGAAAATCTACACTGTTCTCCTTTACTTTATGGTTTTCTTCTTACTATTACTATTCTGCCAAATTTTTTAAAAAATTATAAAATGTTTTATTAACTCATCCTGCAGTTTCTGAGATGGTGACAGCAAACCAACTCCAGAACATTGGTCTGATTGCTAGTGATGTGCTTTTATGCAGCTTGTTTCCAAGTAGCAAAACAGGGGTTTTTTTGGGGGAAATCTTCTTTTTCATACCCCCACCACCACCCCTCCAACTCTGAAAGGGCTTGTTAATGTGGCTAATAAGTTGAGTCAGGTGTACTGGGAGCAGGGAAAGCACTACAATGTGCAGTGCAGGGTCCCTCCCCAGAGACCAAGGTTTAGGAAACCACTGGAGTTAAATTTCACATACCAGCCACCTAGAAACGACACCTGCAACATCAGAGCAAACTGCTTACAACCAAAATAGGCTAGATACACCAACCACTTAGGCATGCAATGCAACACACTTGGAAACACCCTAACTACCCCCTGCATCGTTTTCTAGCAACCATTACAGATGCCCTTACCATTTATCAAACACCTATCCAACCTTTAGTAACCCCCTAGAGATAACCAATAAAAATGACTAGCAGCACCCGAGCAGCCACTTGGGAACTGGCCAAGCTGTAGAAACCACCAGTGTTTATGTTTAGGTGCTAAAACTTTTTTTAACAAATGACATTGGTGTCTAATCACCTTTAACGTCTCGGTGACCTATTAAAACTGTTCTAATTCATTGCATTATAAAGCAAGTAGGCCTTATTAGCCAAAGATGCTAATGAAATCAAATGCTGGGTGCTTCAGGCAGTGGCTACTGATCAGATGTGCCAGCATGGGTTCATGAAACATCACAACTAGTCTTATCAGCTCAAAACGGCATTACTGTAGGAGGCTTACTGTTTGTTCTCGTGCGGTCGAGATGACTTATTTCTTTTTGTGTGTTAAATGGCTAACCGTCACAGTTCTGTCCTCTCACTTTTCTATTTCGGCAGAGACCCCCAGATTTTGATAACCTGTTTGCTCGCTTGCTAGTTAAGATTCTCCACGGAGCCATTGTTACTCTGGAATCTTCTCGATTTACATACATTATTAAGTTTCACCATCAGTTGATTTAGCCCGTCATACTTACAATGTAACATTTGACCTACAAGGTACTTAAGTTGTAAGTAATGGGATAGTAATTGGCTGCATGTGGGATCAGGTCCATGCCCTTCTACAGCCTTTAGGTCTCAAACTTGCCGTTCTGAAGTAGCCACAGATGTTCTTCCATCAGGGCGCCTGGAGGTTGTACGGGCCCGTAATTTGTGTCATTCATTAAAGTAGGAACTTCTCTCATACATCAAGCGTATCACTGGGTACTGATGCCTGCTCGGGATAAACTCGGCACAGATTTAGCATTCAGTTATTGGATGCTGTTATGTTGAGTCAACAAGCAGTGACCCGGTGAAAAGCTAGGCCAGCACCAGACCAGCTCATATTGCTGCACACAGGACATGCAAGTGATTTTAAAGGGGAAAGGGATAACAACGTTAAAACGGCCAGGTAATCTGTTCTTATATACTCCAAGCCTTCTATCTGAGGTGGTTATTGTGGAGGACTGTTTTCCGTAGAGACGGGACAGGGACGCAGGATGTCAAGAGCAAGTTATTTACATATACTATGAACATCTCAGACTAAAACAAAAACCAACAGAAACCAGAAAACACTGAACCCAGTACCAAAAACAGCCCGACAATCAAGAGGAGGACAAAAGACCGGAGGAAGACACAACACCCAAGTAAGAACACAGGTGGACTACCAGGACGTATAAAGGGATACAATAGACTAAACAAGAGAACGCTTGGAAGGGGCGGAGCTACAAAACACAGGACCAGTGAGGGGATTTTTGCAAAGGGGATGAGAAGAAGAGGATTCCAAAAACCATAAACAACAGAAGCACATAGAACAGAACAAACAAAGACCACATGTGACAAGACAGAAACAAGAAAGCCGAGAAAGACAGACAAGCATGAGCAGGGACAGGGCAGGATGTGACAGAGGGACAGTGTATTCCTTCGAGTGTGTGGAGATAGAAGTAACCTGTCTGCTGTACGAGCCATATCTAGTCATATGCACCCTAACTGGCTGCTAAGGATTCAATAAAGAAGCATTCGCGTAGAGAGTCTGTAGTCTTCGTCTTCCTGGCTCTGTCTTATGTGATGATTCAACCACTGGTGTGTCAGAATTGGGATCAGCAACTCCCTCAGCAGAAAACGGAAAGACAGAATGGCAGAGGGGACCAAGGCTGGCAGAGTGACTGCGAGAAGAGTGGCTGGGCAGGAGAGGACCAGAGCAGGACGAGGCTCCATGCTCCCTGATAAGATCTTGCTTTGTGTGTTTTATCTCAGGCTTAACTTCTGAGAGGCCTTAAGTCTCAGTTGCAAGATGGACTATTGCGTAGTGATTGTCCCCAACATAACTAAGGGCATCGAATACCTCCATATGACCATTAATAACAGCCTGTGGTTTGATGTGGCATGCACCTGGACAAGCTTCTGGATGTAGGCCACAGTCAGTGTTCAGACACTCTAACATCAAAAAATTGGCCAGGTTTGGGCCAGATTTGGTTGGATGCCTTCCCTGGCCAACAATCCAAGAGGAATACCCTGGTAGACTGGGATTGTAGCCTACTGCTCGGTAGTACCCGTATGACTCGTACGCTTCCATAACCTGCAGATTCAGCTGCTTTTCTCCACAATATGGTCTTTGGCCACCACCCAAATGCAGCCCCACTCCTCTTAGCCAATCATTAAATATAACATTTTCCACAAAGTTCTAATACCCAAATTTGAATCTCTGCATGTTTTCCTGGCAAGTTCCAATGTCTAGTTAGCAAAGACTTGGAGATACCTGTGAAGTGCATGGCTCGCTGGTGTTTATTGGTTTCATAAAGCAGGCTTGGTGAAAACATGTTGCTCTTTCATCCTCCTGCCAGATACTAATGATACCTGACTCTCGGGTCATGGCTCGTTTAGCGTCTGTCTCCGTAGTGTCTGCTAATGGGGGGGGGGGGGAAACACAGAGCACTAAAATAATAAGGCCCTCCGTTTTTGCCACCCCGTAATTTAATCGCGCTGGCCACGTGCCAAAGGAGGCCAAGTGACCCACTTTTTGTGCACCACGTGTTCTTTGATCTAAAGAATACAGCATATTCTTTGAGATCACACAATTCGTTTTCCGCTGCCTTGATACGTAGCGACCTTAGCACATGGTGCAGGAATTCACGCTCGGACGAGTGGTATGTGTTGGTACAAGAGTGGATATTCAGAGGCCTATGGAAGTGGACATGTTGCTATGCAAAAATGGGAAAGCTGATCTAATTCCCCAGGCAGCTGGCCAGAGAGGTGTTCGGAGCAGCTAGACTGTGTACATGGTAGTATGTAGCCTGTTCTGGAATCCCTTCAACCAATATAATTTAGGATTAATTGGTGGTTTAAACTGTTTCATAGAACATGCTGGGAACTTCTGAAACGCACATGGCCCCGACAATACTCTTGGGTTACCAGCTAAGCGTGGGACTTAGAATAAACTGGAAACAGGCTTTATTAATAGGAATCGGGCATCACATGCTGTGTTGCCTTGCTGGAATCATTCGAGCCATATTGTGGTTGGTGTAGCTCCGAACAGAAATGAGAAGAAAGTTAGACCACTCCAGACACCCACCAGTTAGCCACCTGTCCCACCATGTGGGAGGAACTTGGGGTTCTGTGTGACTCCACTGTGCTATCACCGAATAAGAATCCTCTGGGCAGCGGAACTCCCTAACAAACTACACTGTGTTCACCGTAGTAAACGATTAACCTTGTAAGTCGCATCTGCATAAGAAGCGTTCAGCTTAATGCCCGTAATATTTGCAGTGTTTTTAATTCTAATTTTACATGCAAATAGCTTTACAGATATTGCTGTTTTTATTATATTTTATGCTTATAAATATAAGAGAAGAAGATGCACTTTGTACCAACACTCAGAAGGATGTAACACCCATCATCAAAGAATAGGGTGCCACAACTAGGCTGTAAACCCAGAAGAGATCAACCAACTGGGATCAAACTTGAGTGGTGTAGGTTTGACCTGTTGGACATGTGAATGTATGTCAAGCTTCACACTCCGGCCACACGTTGCATAACAAGGACGGAGCTCTTATCAACTGTACTCGACTGACTGACCCAAGACCATGATTTACGGGCATTTTCCAGTAGTTAAGCTTGTATCCTCCATGAGTCGTCCTGTTAGTGCAGCACCCATTGGCAGGACGGCTGCACCACACCGCATAAACTAACTGTATACAGACTGTTTACCACTATCTTGACCCTATACGTCAACGTCACCGCCACCCCCAAAGAGCTGCAGTGATGTCGTGCCAGACTGTCATGGAGTGACTTCAGAACGGCAGTGGGTCATCTTGCATACAAGTGACCGAGTCCCGCCTATAAGTCTGTGGTGGGAGATGAGCACTAAACAGGATTGGCTTCATGATGTGGTACATCACCTGCTTCGCTCAATATCTGTAGCCGTGGCTTGTTGGGTCAGTTCAGGTAATTGTCAGTCAGTCTGTCTGGGTGATTGAGTTGTACCTTAGAGAGGTTTTGATACAATGGCTCATATATCGCATTCTAGTTATTGGTTACACAGCCCTGAACATGTAAACTATAGGCAGAACCCTTTTTAACCATGACTGAGGGTTCTTTTGTGGTGTTCATGAATTCTACATAGACACCATGTCATGAAACCTTGAAGTTGAAATGAAGGTGAACCTTGAATGGTTTATGCTGGATCAAATCTGGGTTCATTCCTCAAGCCCTAGATTAGGTTATATAACACGAAACGTCATTAAATGTTATTATGTGGAACCAAAAAAAACTATTTTTAGGTCCTCAGTATAGTAACCAACCTTTGTAGTTTTAGACTTTAGAATTGTGTCCCAACGGTCTAATGTTTTGTTTTGGTCCTGGTGAAACTCCCTAAGGGCTTTTGGACCACCAAAGATAAGAGCTGAGCTAAGTGACTTTGCTACAGGTTATGTAAGCGAAGATTAGACAGGCTGGCTCTCCGGTGAACACCTGTGGCTGGCAAAGTCTCTGTTTTCTCTAAGACCCGCACTGAGGCTCGCTGCAACCATGAGGTTCCATGGATGATATCCACTAACCGGTCCAAAGTTTAGACACCCCCAAACTAAAATGGATTGTTGGAGGATGTTAATGACTCCGCGTGCTTCCACTTAACAGCTTTCAACTAATATGAGAGTCCTGAACCAAGTCGAGTACCACACATCTACTCCTGTAGTGTACACAGTATGATACTCCTCCAGATTCTCCACCTCTAATATATTTTCGGTGAGTGTGTAAATCTTGATCTCTTTTTCTGCACATTGTAATAAGCCCCCCCCCCTCTATATTCTCTCCTTTCAGGTTAGTGAATATTCTGATAGGACCAACCATAAGAATCGCTCCAAACCTTCTCAGTAATAAACCTTGTCTAGTCATCTCCACTGCAGGGTAAAGAAAAGCTGGTTCCTCCTCCTGTAACTGCTCCACTCTGGAGGTGTTTTAAGGTGGACTGTATAAATTTCCATGTGTGGTATTTTATAGTTTGTGTGTCTCCACTTTTTATTCTAGAGTAGGGGCTTTACAATTAAACAGAAGGAGACCACTTCTATGATGAGCTATGTGTAAACTTGTGAACTGGTCAGTGTACATATTGACCAAGACACGACTAGTGCATCCAATAATACTGTGCTGAGCAACAATTTCCACATCCTCTTTAATTTCTTAATAAAGTAATAATTTATATAATTTCCCCATGAAAAACAGGACAGTGATCTTCTTCTGAGTCAGATGATCAAGCAGGCAGGAAAACATCAGAATAAATTCCATAATAGGCCTCAAAAAGCTGCTTTCTGTTTGTCCAGGAACCCTGCCAGTAGATGTGCCTCACCCCTCCCAATTTCCAGCCATAGAAGTGGGGCTTCATTTTTTGGCTTGTCCACGAGATTCCAAACACTATTACAGCAGCCTGTACGTAAGAGTCTTATTGACCCGCTGCACATCACTTTCTGACGCCACAGTAGAAGCAGGGACAGAGGCCTCCTGAGGATGTTTGTTCAGATCTGAAGCAAGATCTGATCTTTTACGTTTCTCCCTCTCTCTCAAGATAACAAGCTCACCATGCTGTTCAAGCACGTTTGGGTCGTTTCTGTTGTGGTCTACAGCCTGTTAATTAGAGTGCACCTGTGTCGAGTGGGTAGCTTGTGCTTAGGTAGCCTTCACGACTGCAAATGATAATAAGTGAAGGTGTTGGTCCTCTGACCATTTGCACAACTCCTGATAACGTTTCTCAATGTTTCATCAATATTGACTCAACAAGAGAATGGTGTGGTTCGGACGAGCGAGCCAGTGAGAGACCAGCTTCGCCGCTGTTGGTTTGACATGAACAAGAGTGGACCTACATTTGACTTACGGAAGGCGGTGTGGGATAGTGGCCTGTGTGTGTGTGTGGGTGTGTGTGTGCAGTCGTCTGCAGTAATACATGGTTTGTAACTCACGGCCACATGTACGCCCAGATTACTGACCTCTTGCCAAAAGCCAGATGTTGGACCGGAGCAGAACGTCGGAATATTATAGACCTTTGTGTGAGAGAGAGAGAGAGAGAGAGAGAGAGGGAGAGAGGGAGAAAGAGAGTGAAAGAACGCGAGAGAGAGAGAAAGAGAGAACGCGCGAGAGAGAGAGAGAGCGCAAGAGAGAAAGAGAACGTGAGAGAGAGAGAGAGAGAGAGAGAGAGAAAGAGAGAGAAAGAAAGAGAGAGAGAGAGAGAGAGAGAGAGAGAGAGAGAAAGAGAGAGAGCGAGAGAAAGAGAGAGAGCGTGACAGAGAGAGAGAGCGCGCGTGTGAGAGAGAGAGAGAGAGAGAGAGAGAGAGAGAGAGAGAGAGAGAGAGAGAGAGAGCGAGAGAGAGAGGAGAAGAGAGAAAGGAGAGAGGGGGGGGGGGGGTGGAGGATAAGGCCAACACCACTGTTTTCTGCAGGAGATGACTGGTTCTCTATGCAGGTGCCTGGTGTACTGGAGGGAAGAAATAAACACCTGGGATACAACTCACTTCCTCGAAACTAAAGCCTTTCCTCAAAATATATGTGACCCAGGTTAAAATCCATGCGCCCTCTAGGTATGCCTCAGGTGCGTCAGCTTATTAGCTGTGCCTTCACCTTTCTGAGGTTGCAAGTCCCCACAACTTTTGTCTAGTGTGGTGTGGAGACCATCTCAACTGGACTCATAAAGCAGATCACCTGTGACTTGGAATGTACTTAACAGTGTGCAAAAAAAAACCTCCACTATCCTGAATAAAGCAGTGGTTGATTGGATTTGGCCAGGAGTATTAGCAAGGTGAGACTGGGATGGACCTAGTGTTCACTAGGAAAGTTTCACACAGCTCGCGCTGCCACAGTGGACAGACACACAGCTCGAGATGTCACCAATAGGTACAGACCCACAGCTCCCTGTCACAGGAGGACAGAAACCACTAGCTCCCTAGTCCACAAGGGACAAGACCACCCAGCTCACTTGTCCCAGTGTTAGACAGAACCACAGCTACAACTGTCACAGGCTTTCGGACAGACCCACAGCTCACTGTCACAGGGGACAGACCACAGCTCACTGTCATCGTGGATAGACCATAGCAGCCTTTACCTGTGATCCTGTAATGACGTGGGGTTTTATACAGGTCTAACAGCTAACTCTAAAATCCCCAGTCTATTGTTCCAGCGGAAGGCATCCACCAAATCTGCACTTAACTCTTTGATGAGTGTTTTATAGCATTGAATGTGGGCTACATCCAGAAACTCGCCAGTGCATGCCACATCCACTCACAGCTGTTATTTTGTGCTTATAGAGGTATTACATTGTATTGAGTGGCGAATGCATATACATCTAAGGGTGTCTATAAAGCTTCAAATGCATAATATTTCAAATGATTGGAATGCATTTTCAGGTAAGTGTGTTTACAGGCAATTCCTACTATCTGCCCTATTTCTGGATTATTATAAGTTTTGGTCCCATGAGCAACAGTGATATAACATATTAAGATTATAATCCCAAAAACAGATGTGAAGCACAAACAGACACCATATTTTACCGAGTTCTGTATCTCTGTAAGAGATAGGGGAGATTGCCTACATACAAAGTTAAATGGTTTATCAATAGGCTTATCAATACTGGCTTATTACTACCATATCCAGAACCAGGAAACGAGAGACGATCATCACTGACCCATCGCACCTCGGCCCTCACGCCGGCACTTTAGCCAGATGAGGATCATGACAGCCAGGCTACAGAGAAGCTTCTTCCCACATGCCATCACACACATGAGCAGCTGGAACGCTACAATCCACATTACACTCCACACTTTCTCTCACTTCCTGTCCGGCTGTACTGCACTTTGAATCTATTTAATTTTTTTAATTTATTTATATAAAAAAAATTTTATTATTTACTATTAAATTTAATATGTTCATAAAAAGTATCACACATTTCATGACGTAAGGTATTGTGTGTGTGTGTAATGTTGTGCACTGTGAGCTACTGTAACCAAGTTGCAACCAACCAGGGGCAGTCGCGGGCTGGAGGTTAGGGAACCAGCCTTGTTGACCAGAGGGTCGCCTGTTCGATTCCCTGAGCCTACAGTAACGACTGAGGTGCCCTTGAGCAAGGCACCTAACCCCCAACTGCTCCCTGGGCGCCGTCGATAGGGCTGCCCATTACATTTACATTTCTGGCATTTAGCTGACGCTCTTATCCAGAGCGACTTACAAGGTTAATCACATTACAGGTAGGCCAGTGTAGTGTTAGGAGTCATGCCCAAGGACTCTTATTGGTGTAGCACAGCATCACCCAGCACAGCATCACCCAGCACAGCATCACCCAGACCGGGATTCAAACCCCAGTCTCCCACGTGTGGTGGTGGCTACTTGGCAGGTAGTGGTGTTATCCGCTGAGCTACACAACCACAGTGTGCTCACTGCCCCGTAGTGTGTTCACTAGTGAGTGTGTTTGTGGTGTTTCACTTCACGGATGGGTTAAATGCAGAGACTAAATTTCCCCACTGTGGGATCAACAAGGGATTTTAATCTTAAAAAATTTGAAATCTTTAAATCAAAGACAAATTCCTTGTATGTGTGAACCTACCTAGCAAATAACGCTTGATTCGGATTCTGATGTTGCTGTTGTTTTAATATTAATTTAAATTAACACTGGCTGGAATTTACATAATGTCAAAATTTCATGACCCGAATTTTCATTGACGTGATTCAAAATAGCAGTACTGTTAATACTATAACAAAGTTTTGGTGTGCGCCTGTAACATACCAAACTCACTAGGATGCTAATCAGAACTTGTTGGCTGCAAAGCTTTGGAACCGTTAGTGACTTGAATGTAATAGAAGTCTTCGTTAGAAACCCATGCCATGTCCTCTGGGTGACTCTAGGTGGGTCGACATTGACCCGTATAGTGATAGAGAGGTAACGAAGTGTACCACACTTTGTTCTGCAGCAGAGCGTGTTCTCTATGCAAGGCCTGCAGGTGCCCGGTGTACCAGATGAATAAATAATAACCAGGGTTTATATAAGCCGTGTTGCTGGAAAACATCACACATCCTGATCATGTAAGGTCATGTAAGGATAGATTAAGGTCGTTAAAGCTGAATGCCAAATTTCTACAAATTCTGAGCTGAATTCTGAGCCATTCAGAGAAGATTGATGTGCAATGGTCCCAGAGACTGTACAGCGGTGGTGATGGGAAACAGGTGTCACCATGCCAACACCATCAATTACATTTGCCATAAAAACCATATAAGCTCACCTGTGACTGAAACATACCTATTAGCATTATACCTCCACCAGCACCAATAACAGCTCTGATTGGACGTGGCATGGACTGGACAAGTTTCTGGATGTAGGCCACATCAGTATTCAGACACTCGTACATCAGAGAGTTGGTCAGTTGGGCCAGATTTGGTGGAGGCCTTCCCTGGCCTGTTACTGGTTGTTCCAGGTAGTCCAACAGATCTTCAAGGGGATTCTGCGGGCCAGTCCACATGTGTGAATCCTCCTAAAGGTTCATGGTGCCAATCGACCCCATTTGCAGAATGGTCATCTTGGAATACAGGAATAGGGATGTTACGTTCCTCGGCAAGATGAGGACGAGCACTAGCCAAATCTGGTTCTCGAGCAGCTCGGTGTAGGCACTGTGGCTTAGGTTAAAGTCGCCTCAACTAAAGAACCCATTTCCACATACTTACAGCACCACCAGAGCATCACAGAGGCGACTCCTTCTTTGTCCGGGGAGCTGTAACACTGATGATAGTGAAATAGTAGTAAATACATATTTACATGAATATCTGTAGGGACTTTTTTTCTTAACATTCTCATAAACAGCAATTTGTTAAATCCGTAGCTTTAGAGCTTCCCATCTGTGAACAATTCTGATCTGGAAAGTATCTCTAGAATGGAGCATTTGACACCAAACTACTCTGATGACTTCATTTAGGCCTATCCGTTTTAAAATTCTGAATTTTGTCATTTCTTTTGGAATTCCTTATTCACAGTAAGACATTCAGCTTTTGAAAAGGCTACGTTGCTGAGATGGTGTATTTCTTTTATTCGCCATTGGCTACACCTTAGATCAGAAGCTCTGCTGCAAGCCCTTTCCATTACACTGACGTCCATAGATTAGCCTTGCTAGCCTGCTGGTGCATATATAACTATGCGCTATTACCGACCATCACACATCACATGCTCCATGTTGCTTCCCCCTGCTACCCCTAGACACTTACAGAGGGGAATGTAACAAACACCATCTCACATGTCCATTTTGCCGTAAACGACAGAAATTTCTCATTTGAAGGACAAAAAGCTAAAAACTACAGCTAGCAACGCAGGTACTAAATAACATATAGCATATAAAAAAGAAGGAGAAATAGAAGAAAGATGCAGTACGCAAACTCTGCACTGATTTCTACTGGAACGTGGTCTGATTGTTATCTGAGCCCCAATTACAGAAAGGCAAAGCAAGTTTATTTGTATAGCACCTTTCATACATAAGGGCAATTCAAAGTGCTTAATAAAAGGGACCTAAAAACAAAAATTCTTTAAAAATCATTTAAATATCATTAATATAGTTAATCATTAAAAACATTAACTTGAAAGTAAGCATGAGTAATAAAAGGTGCTGCTGAAAAGTGCAGACGTTGAAAACCAGGAAGTCAGACAGACCAGCGAACGAATGAGTGAGTAGTACAGATGAACTAAAGGAGAGTCAAAAACCAGAAAGGCAGCTCAGGTAAACAAAACAAAGGGCATGAGCAAAAGGGGGAGAGTCAAAGAGAAGGAGGGCAGAACCAGAGACATGAGCAAAAGCCAAGTGAGGAATGAACAATGCTAACAGGAGTTTGGCAGTTTGTGAGGGGAATGAGCACCAGGTGTGTGTCTTCAGGGGAGGCGGGCCAAGAGAATGGAGTGTGATTGAATGGCTGGGGACATGTGGGTGTGATGTCATTAGACAGTGCATTCCGGGAAATGGAGTCCGGGAGACCGGCAGTGTAAGGGAGACCCAGAGGCGTGACAACATACCGTTTAGATTCGAATCGTCAGTCAGCGACCCTTTAAGTCGACTGAGACCCTTCAAGTTGCCTGACAACAGTGACCTTTTTCCCCCTGTAAAACAGACTAAAGCTTACTAAAATGCACAAGAACTTTAAGAATGTAAAAAGACCTTTTAATAATTATAAAAGAGGAATAATAATTATATATTAAAGGTCTAGCTGGGCTGTGACGCATACTTGCTAAAACAAAATTTAATCCATGTGACAAAATTCTGAGTCGGGTACAGCCCTAGAAATAACCTTGACTGATGGGGAACATCAAGCAAATCAATTAAGTCAAAGGAACCAGACTTTTTCCCAAGGTTCCATTTAGGGATGAATTTTCACACAGTGTAAACAAACAGCAGCTGCTGTGTTCTAACGATGCCAAAAAGTAAAAATCTTAAAATTAGAATCACGTTTTCCATAGGACAGCAGCGAAATGAAAAACAATGAGCCAGAGGGATACCATGCTAGGCCACAGAATACTATATAACATGAGAATTAAGATACATTTATAAGTATATAAATATACGCTTTAGGCCAGAATGACTCCAGTTGAAATCTGGGTCACGCGAGTCTGACTGCAGAATAACAGGAGAATAATAATAACAGTGAACTAAGCTTATTACTCTGTTTTATATCACTACAGATTATATCACTACAGTCCCACTGTCCAGGGAGAGGTAATGTGACCAAATGAATCAGGCAGACCAGATATGAGCACGAGTCTGTACACAAGGTAGATTATCTTAACAGTGGTGCGATTATTCTAGAAAACTGGTATTACCTGGTGGATGTCCTCAAAACACCTTAAGGAGGACATCTTTTCATCAAACCTTACTTGCGTGGGGGGCACCGTGGTCAGCACCAAGACGAACGTTTGTGACACATCTCACACGTCCAGCAGGCCTGGTGTCACCAGGCCAGGTTTATTGTTTTATTCCTCAAACAAACAGAGACAAAAACAACCACAGCTTAGCCCAGTGGGAGCTTTTTCTAGATGATGTCGTTTGCGCTCCTTGTGTACATGTAATTACGCAGTTTTCAGTAAAAGCCAGAGGCCACTCTTCATTTATCTAATGTCCAGTAAGAACGGCCCCTCAAATTACTCCTTTACCAGAGGAAACTTCTGGGGAGACCACCAATGCGATCAGATAAGCAGCACTTAGAGCTTTCATCTTTGGTCGAGACCCGGCGAGCCCATAGTCCACACCTTAACTTCATTATATGTGTTTGGGATTATTTGGATGGTGGAAAGCAAAAACACTAAACCAATTTCTAAGACTTTCGGAGCTGTGGCTGCAGATTTCTTTGGGAAACTAAAAGTGAGGCTCTTGAAAAGAATATAAGCTTAAAGGTGAGCCATACGGTCATTAGTGTGGACAATAGTGTGTATATTGTATAACGGCGGGTGTATAGTGTGTATATTGTATAATGGCGGGTGTATATTGTATAGTGTGTATATTGTATAATGAAGAGTGTATAGCGTATTTATTGTATAATGGAGGGTGTGTAGTGTGTATATTGTATAATGGCGGGTGTATAGTGTGTATATTGTATAATGGTGGGTGTATAGTGTATAGTGTGTATATTGTATAATGGTGGGTGTATAGTGTATAGCGTGTATATTGTATAATGGTGGGTGTATAGTGTATAGCGTGTATATTGTATAATGGAGGGTGTATAGCGTGTATATTGTATAATGGTGGGTGTATAGTGTGTATATTGTATAATGGTGGGTGTATAGTGTATAGTGTGTATAACGGCGGGTGTATAGCGTGTATATTGTATAACGGCGGGTGTATAGCGTGTATATTGTATAACGGCGGGTGTATAGCGTGTATATTGTATAACGGCGGGTGTATAGCGTGTATATTGTATAACGGCGGGTGTATAGCGTGTATATTGTATAACGGCGGGTGTATAGCGTGTATATTGTATAACGGCGGGTGTATAGCGTGTATATTGTATAACGGCGGGTGTATAGCGTGTATATTGTATAACGGCGGGTGTATAGCGTGTATATTGTATAACGGCGGGTGTATAGCGTGTATATTGTATAACGGCGGGTGTATAGCGTGTATATTGCATAACGGCGGGTGTATAGCGTGCATATTGTATAACGGCGGGTGTATAGCGTGTATATTGTATAACGGCGGGTGTATAGCGTGTATATTGCATAACGGCGGGTGTATAGCGTGCATATTGCATAACGGCGGGTGTATAGCGTGCATATTGTATAACGGCGGGTGTATAGCGTGTATATTGTATAACGGCGGGTGTATAGCGTGTATATTGTATAACGGCAGGTGTATAGTGTGTATATTGTATAACGGCGGGTGTATAGTGTGTATATTGTATAATGGAGGGTGTATAGTGTATATATTGTATAATGGCGGGTGTATAGTGTGTATATTGTATAATGGTGGGTGTATAGTGTATAGTGTGTATATTGTATAATGGCGGGTGTATAGTGTATAGTGTATATATTGTATAATGGCGGGTGTATAGTGTTTATATTGTATAATGGTGGGTGTATAGTGTATATATTGTATAATGGCGGGTGTATAGTGTTTATATTGTATAATGGTGGGTGTATAGTGTATAGTGTGTATATTGTATAATGGCGGGTGTATAGTGTATATATTGTATAATGGCGGGTGTATAGTGTGTATATTGTATAATGGTGGGTGTATAGTGTATAGTGTGTATATTGTATAATGGCGGGTGTATAGTGTATATATTGTATAATGGCCGGTGTATAGCGTGTATATTGTATAATGGTGGGTGTATAGTGTATAGTGTATATATTGTATAATGGCGGGTGTATAGTGTTTATATTGTATAATGGTGGGTGTATAGTGTATAGTGTGTATATTGTATAATGGCGGGTGTATAGTGTATAGTGTATATATTGTATAATGGCCGGTGTATAGTGTATATATTGTATAATGGCCGGTGTATAGCGTGTATATTGTATAACAGCGGGTGTATAGTGTGTATATTGTATAATGGTGGGTGTATAGTGTGTATATTGTATAATGGCGGGTGTATAGTGTGTATATTGTATAACAGCGGGTGTATAGTGTGTATATTGTATAATGGTGGGTGTATAGTGTATAGTGTGTATCTTGTATAATGGAAGGTGTATATTGTATAGAATGTATAGCGTATAATGGAAGGTGTATAGTTTATAGTGTATAGCATATATGTTGTGGTCTCTGACTTAGCTGCACAGTACTGTAAATGAAACTCATCTCAGCAGGTCCGCTAACATCTGCTGTGTTATCTGACCTTTCTCTGTTTATCTTTGGCACAACATCACACTTTATGGTTACAGCCCGTGCTGACCCATGCTAGCCTCACCCAAATGCTCTCTGTCACACTATAGGACTGGCGTGTTCTGTCCAAATATGCTTCCATAATCATTTCCAGTTAATGGAAGTCAGTGGTTTCTTCAAACGCAGTGCGATGAAACGTTCCACTGAAATATGTTCTGCATATAAATGAGTTAGAGCCGTTGAACTTGATTTGTGTACGTATGATGTAAAACTGTAACACCAGATTCTGTCCTTGTATATCGGACTAGTGTGAGCTCAGCGGGGTACATGGTTATGTACAAACCTGTGTAACAGCCCATAACGTCCTGTATTCATTATTTCATTTCCAGTCATATCAAGCAAGCGCATAACGAAGCTGGTGGCTGCGGAAGGTGGCTGTGTTTGGCTACTATGCTCAGCAAACAGGTCAGTAAATGTGTGGTGGGTCTTGCCAGCAGTGCTGCTCCATGAGCTGTATTATAAAGTGGGCTATGTGATGCTAAATCTCCAAGGCTAACTGATCTGAATGCGTTTAGATAGCTCGGTCTGGCTAGCTATCCTTATACCTGCAAGGAGAGAAGCCTAGCTGAATAGCATCTAAGGTTTGTCTCAGTGCTGAATTGATACTGTAGTGACGCCATACAAACAAAGTGTCAGAAGTACCTTACTTTAACAACCCCCAGGCCATCAGAGTTCTGAACACCTCACTTCCTCCATCCACCAACTGACCATGGTGCCTCCACACACGGATTCACAGGCCGCCTCAACCAGGACAAAAGCGAGACTCGTCACTGAAGATGACCCGCTGCCATTCTGAGTCGTTCCACGACAGTCTGGCACGACACCATTGTAGTCTTTGGTGATACTGACGTAGTGATGATGTAGTCATCGGAACGGCCTGTGTGCATGTAGTTCTGCGTCATGCAGTCAATGGTATCAGTGGTGCTGGCACTAATAGGAAGACTGCTCGCTGAACGTGTCCAGTCATGACTGTTGGGTCGCTCTGTGCATGTCGACAGTCCGTCGGTTCTCTCTGTCCGTGGTGTCTGTAGGTTATCCAGATCCTTCATGTCACTGGTGCATGCCTTCTTCTATCCACTGCAGTCAACAGCGTACTACTGTAGTATCCGCATGACCAGTACGATTTCCCTACTGCTGTTAGGCTCCACAACTGGCACATCCCCAAGCAGAGCATCAGACACCCACTACTGTGGAGCACTGTAAGGAGCCATATCTATCTATACATTCAATGTGACTCAATTATTGTTAAATATTTGCCGCTGCAACTTATTACCTGTATGTCACCTGTATGTCACTTCTAATTCTTTTTTCATTGAACAGAATTACTTTTTACTGAGGATGAACATGAGCATTCATAAGGGTTGGGTCAGGAACAAAGTGACTTTCGGGCTCAACAGCAAACACAGAGCAATGGTAACCGAGTCAAGGCTAGGAGAGAGAAAGAGAGAGAGTAACTAGGAAGACGAACGAAACAGAAGGGGAATCCGGAAGTGAAAGTAGAGTAAACAAGGGAGGTAGAGAACAGAGGTAGCAGAGATCAAGGAAACCGCTCGGTATGCAAACTGGGTTTGGCAATACTTCGCAAGGTGGATGTGGGCACTCTGGTAACCTAGAGCACAGATGTGGAGTATGAAGTGGGTGTTTCGGGGACTGTGGCAGTGATGTCATCGAAGGGGGTATTCTGGTAGATGGAGTCTGGGACATCAGAGGCGGTCAGAAACCCGTAAGCGTGACAGGTTTACACTACAACTGCATGTATCGTCCACACAAATTTACTCGTCTAGAGCACCGAACACGTTCACATGTTGGATTTCCTTTACAAGAATTTGGGATGGACATTCCTGGAATCTCAACAAGGAAGAAAAGCGCCAATTACATTTTTTCGGTCAGTATTAAACCTTAAATAGTAATATACCCTTCCTACAATAACACCTTATTTCTCCAAAACTCTAACTGACCTGAGTGCCATGCTTCCAGGTTCTCCTCGTTCTCCAGGATGTGTTTGTTGAGCCTTCCAGGTCAGATCAGGTCTTTAAGTAAGGGGTCAACATGACTCTTGACCGATGGCTGTCTGAACAGCAGACGCTTGTGGTCTTCACGTGTTGCCACCCTGGACAGAGGAATTAAAAAAAAAAAAAAAAAAAAAAAACACAGCAAACGGCGGTGAAGTTTCCTCATTGATGGCTTTATCGCGAATAGCACACAAAACGTGTTTCTCATTTTGGTAATGATCATAAATCAATTTATCCAATCAAATGTGGCATGTTACTTTTTTCAGACACCATTTTACAACCATAAAAAATAAAAATCACATTTTCAATAAACCATCTGCTTTCATAAACACAAAAGCCATAGGCTGCATCTAGCTACCATAAACCAATCGATTGTGTACATCTGGCACAGACAGCAGTTCTCCAAAATGGCGTCGCTCGCTGACCTCATTATGTAGGTAGCCCATTACACGCACTCAAACCCTGATTGGAAACAAACTGAGGAAACTGAACTTCACTTTAAACATAGATTTTACCTCAAATTCTACACCAGCAGATCTGAAAATGGCGAAGGGACACAGTTGGCTATGGCTACTCCATTCAGGTGTAAACAACAGCTTTAACTGTTTTGCTAGAAGCTCTCCAAACAATGACCAAACTAATGTTTTTACCACATTCCGATAGCTGCTGCCGGCTAACTATTTCTCTAATACCACGTGTGACGGATGGACTTTCCTCACAAAATCACCAGAGACTGCTACATAGAAGCACCCATACAGCTTACTCTTTGCATAGTACATACATTAACACTGTGTAAGGGTGAAAAGGCGCGGTGCAGGAGCCAGACACGGAAAAAGGCACTGGTCCCGGGACTCTCTAAAGACACACGCCCAGGACACACTCCATGCGGGGTAGTAGTGGTGTTTATTGGCCCAAGTAACCACACATCTCACCATTACTGTCCGGAGTAACTTAGCAGCAGCTGCATCAGACGGGAGGCTAGGCTACAACTAGCTGCTTCGTCCCGCGCAGAGAGCCACAGCTCCGCGCGCATGCGCAGTAGTCAAGTGCACGTAATCAACCGTTACAAATGCATGAAGTTATAAAGGAGGTTCCCCAACAATCCTCCATGTCCACGCTACCACATACAACTCAGTGAATGACCAGCAAACATACAGTTGTAATAAAATGAACAGAAAAACGTATTTACAAGACAAAACATACCTGGAAAATAAAGACACCACTGGTGTGACGACTGCAGATTGTTCACAGCTAAACTGCATAAGGAAATATTTATTTTAGTAGGAGAAGAGTGCTTCACAGCCTACTAAGACGACGAAAGAAATAAACAAGCTAGCCTAGCTAAGCTTCACATAGAGATATGAACAGAAAAATGCTCATAACGTCCTTTATATAAAATATAACGGTACACATCTTGCGAAAATACTTGCTAGGCTTCATAAAAGTTGTAATTTAAAGATTATTTTGAGCTTTAAACGTGGTTTTAATCATAAAATGGTACGGCAGCTCGAGTGGAACAAAAACGCTGAAATCTGCAGTTCGTCACCAACCAGTAGGGGGCTCCAAAACACCATTACATATAAAATACATGCTTAATTTAGTGAAATTCACATAAAATATACCGTCTATTCTCTCTCTGATACACATGCCTCAGACCATAACAAAGCCTATTTTGTTGAATTCATACCTGAACAGAGGAATAAATAAACACAGCTAACGGAGGTGAAGGTTCCTCATTGATGGCTTTACCGCGAATGGGGAAAGGTCCGCGTTTACCCGCTCCTGTTTGAATCCAGACATAACCAACAGATCACAGATCACCATCATCAGGACTACTGGTCGAGTTCTATGTCAGGGAACAGCTAAGCTTTACCTTTTTTATAAACAATAATTAAACATGAACTGAACATCTTATTTTAAAGCATAAATTCTTATTTACCAGATTTTTTAGATGTTTTTAACAAAGACAAATTATTAACAACATATTATATACATCACTTAAAGAATTACTACCCCAGTATTTAAACTTGTCACACACACATAGCCTGAAGAGCATCTCTTTGTGAAGCACTTAAGTATATACTGAAATGCTTTGTACTGCACCTAAGATGAGCTTAACTCATGATCTGAGCACTGTCTAGGGATTGCTAGGTAGTGCACTTCTGCCATGTTTAACTCTGTACCCGTCTTTCTAGGTATCAGCACTGGCCCATGTTTGGTCAGCGTCTCTGAACTCAAGGGAAGTTTGGACTAACCTATTTGTACTAGCTAGCATACATACTCTGACTGAACACTAGCACTTTGGTAAGTCGCTATGGATACGACTGTCAGCTGAATCAGGGGTTCCCAACCTTTTCATCCTCCCAGCTTACAACTAGAAAGACAGGGTTGGTACTTTCAGGCATTGTTTTTTTTTTTTGCCGCTTTGCCGATTTCATCTCACTTGCCACATGAGGGGGTTATCTATGGCAATGTTTTGGCTGCCGCTTTGCAGAGCATCTCCACTGGCATTGGACCTAGGGGCTTGGACGCGGATGGTCGAAAGGAGGTCACTTAACAAGCTCACTACTCTCCTGGACAATACATCACACCCCCTTCATGACCTTCTGGTCAGACAGCGGAGCACTTTCAGCAACAGACTCGTACAGCTCTGCTGTAGCAAAGGAAGGTACAGGAGATCAAACGATCAGCAGTGAGCACACAGTACAACTCCTCTACATTGTGCTGGGACATTACTGGACAGTGAACAGTTCTGTTACTGTCACCTGGCTTTCTGATTGGACGGTTTAAGATGACTTGTGACTGTGGGAATATAGATCTATCTATCTATCTATCTATCTATCTATCTATCTATCTATCTATCTATCTATCTATCTATCGTCATGCCTGCTGGTTCTCTTCTCACCTCTGATCTCCCTAACCCACCACCTGATGTCCGGTCCCATCCATGGCATAAGGCGGCCTGGTCCAGTGAGTCCAATGAGTTTTAATTCATGTCATGTGGATGGCCAGGTATGATTCCTGTGTGTGATGGCACCAGGATGCACTGTAGGAGGACAAGTCGGTGGAGGTAGCATGATGCTCTGGCACACGCTCCACCTTCCTCAACATTGTTCAATGTACACTACTTCATGGAACTGGTCTTCCCCGTTGGCTGTGCTGTGTTTCAGCAGGATAATGCGGCTACCTCGAGATGGAAAAGTCCACCAGATATCAATCTAATCTAATCCAGTTGACCTCACAACTCTCGGGTCTGGCGACTTGGTGCCAGATACCACAGGGCCCCCTTACCGGTCTTGTGGAGTCCATGCCTCGATGGGGCGAAGCTGTTTTGGTAACACACAAAGGGCCGCCAGCAAATTAGACAGGTGGTCATAAATGTTTCAGCTCATTACGCCACTAAAATTATAGCCAAAGTTACATAATAACAGAAAGCACAACATATTAATAATAATAATAATAATAATAATAGGTTACACTTATATAGCGCCTTTCACAAACCCAAGGACGCTTTACAAAAATAAACCAAAAAAAAAAAGATCATGAAGAATGAAAATGTTTAGAGAAAAGGTAAGTTTTTAAGTGAGTTTTGAAGATGGAAAGAGAGGGTGAAGTGCGTATGGATGAGGGTAGGGAGTTCCAGAGTGTGGGGGCAGCAACACTAAATGACCTGCCACCCATAGAGGAGAGCCTGAACCTAGGAACAGCTAAGAGACCAGAATCTGAGGACCTTAGCTGACGTGATGGGACGTAAGGATGTAGGAGGGCTGACAGAGAGGTGGGTGCTAGGCCGTGTAGGGCTTTAAAGGTCAGGAGAAGGATTTTATAATGGATGCGCTCTGTAACTGGTAGCCAGTGTAGCTGAAGAAGGATGGGGGTGATGTGTGCGGATTTCTTGGTGCGGACTAAGACTCTGGCTGCGGAGTTTTGAATATACTGTAGAGGGCGAAGGGTTTTGGAGGGTAGACCATGGAACAGAGCATTGCAGTAATCTAGCCTAGATGAAATAAATGCATGAACCAGAGTCTCAGCATCTTTCAAAGTAAGCAGTGGCTCTCACTAGCTAACCCTAGTTATGTTAATAAAGTCAGATAGGTTTAGGATCGAACAGGAAACTGTCCAATCACCAGAGGAACCAAAACCACGTAAACAGAGGACAGTAAGTTATTAAAAGGGAATTCTACTGGGAATTCTCTATGGGGAATTCAACGATGTTGATGGAGTCTATGGAGGAATGCTTTTTGACACCAGACAGATGTCAGATATATATATATATATATATATATATATATATATATATATATATATAATTATTATTATTGTTTATTTTTTTGTTGTTGGTTTTATTTATTTTATTTTATTTTTTTATTTGTAAAATATTCTATATTCTATCTGTCTATCTGTCTGTCTGTCTGTCTATCTATCTATCTATCTATCTATCTATCTATCTATCTATCTATCTGTCTGTCTGTCTGTCTGTCTGTCTGTCTGTCTGGCTGTCTGGCTGGCTGTCTGTCTCGCTATCTATCTATCTATCTATCTATCTATCTATCTGTCTGTCTGTCTGTCTGTCTGACTGTTTGACTGTTTGTCTTTCTGTCTGTCTGTCTGTCTGTCTGTCTGTCTGTCTATCTATCTGTCTGTCTGTCTGTCTGTCTGTCTGTCTGTCTGTCTGTCTATCTATCTATCTATCTATCTATCTATTTATATATGCTCCCTCACTAGGGCTAGGTGCCCACAGCTGACCAGTCAAACCTCACCCCTCTGATACTGACCTCTCTGATGGTGGGGGGCATAACCGTCTCCCTCAAGTCGTGGTGTCAAGTTTGGGATTGACTTTCTAGAGTTTCTGCAGCTTTACTGCTGAAGTGGTGTGTGGATAGACATTGTTCTTCCTCTTTATGTCTAGGACAGTGATCTCTGACCTTCCTCCTATTATACCCCTCATTATCTACCATGCTGGAGCAGGTGCGGAGAAATATGTTTGGAACTAGACTCCACTGGAAGGCAGAGGTCCAAAACCAGATTTGGTGACCCTGTGGCCTTGAAACTGGGATGTACCATGCCTGATCCGAGGAATGCCAAAACTCTGCTCCCATTTAAGCCATATATTGATCCCATAAGCCAAGACAGAGTTATTTGTGGTTGATGGTCAGTTTTGTATGTATGTTTACATACAGGAAACCCCATTTCATGTACATAGAGTACCTGGCCTCCTATCTATATGAGCATCATGGCCCTGTGCCAGAACCTGAACCATGGAGGGGAAGTTATTCACACTGTAGCACCAGATTTTCTGAGCATCTCACCTTCCAAACCTCGGTACAGTGTAGCAGCAGTGCTGTCTGTATGTACACAAAGCAATTCCTGGCCAACAGATGCAGATCCAACGAGACACAAAGTTCACGTCTTTAAAACAGACTGTCCAGGACATGCCAGTCATGCTAACAGTATGTTAGAAATTCAGCCACTATAAATACATCGCCAGAGTGTCCACAGGGCCTGGACACTTTCCTCGCTGTAATGCACCTCTATGACCAAGCAGACTGGAATAGGCTGTTTCCGTTACGGTGCTTCGAGCTCTGTTCTGATTGGTTGCCAACTAGATGCTTTTGTATGGGTGGGTGGAGTCACGGACGGCAAGGAGCACCAGATAGAAATGTCGGATAGCTGCAAAACTCGGCGTGCAAGAAACCTGGACTGCTATGGAGCCGTATGGTCCTTACCGCTGAATCCAGGATCTGTTTGAGATCCGATGGCGGAACAGGTTTGAGCACGGTGGACGCTTCAATCGTCCCTTTGCTCCACACACTGTCCCTACTGCTGGTGTGATGATCTGGGGAGCCATTACATACATACATACATAGTGATACGAGGGACAGTACCAGCTCAGAGATATGTGCAGGACATCCTCCAGCCACATGCGTTGCCTCTCATGGCAGGAATTCCAACTTTTCAGCAGGATAATGAACGCCCACATGCAGCAAGGGTTTCCTGGAATGTCTCCGCCGGACTGCAACACTTCCTTGGACGACCCGACTTTCAATCCAACATTTATAGGAACTGTGGAAACAGGCTGGGAGCAAACGTGCTGCAGGATGCCATACGGTACCTTCATGTATGGCTTCATGGCCAACACCTAGAGCCTACTTTCAATTGTACAGGCTTCCCTATAAACCAGTCCTTTCACTCTAATACTGGTGTACACAGCATCCTCAACGGCCTATACTGCTAAAGCTACCTCGGATGATCATTGGCTTCATATTGCTGTTGGGCGTGTACCACTATGGGGTGTGTTATAATACGAATGCAGCCCTAGAACTTCACTATGAGTGGAAGGTGCTAAACTGTTGTAGGCTGAATAGGTGGATATATGGAAATGAGTTGGTAGCATGGGCAGCATCAAATCAAATTTGATTTATATAGCGCTTTTAACAACTGATGTTGTCTCAAAGCAGCTTTACAGTAATCAGTAATAATTAATTAAGGAGAGAAAAGGAAGAAGCCCCCGGTGAGCAAGCGGTAGGCAAGGAAAAACTCCCTCAAGCAGAAGGAAGAAACCTTGGGAGGAGCCAGAATCACACGACCCATCCTCCTCTGGTCCAAACTACAGTTTGAAATTGCTCAAGTAACATCAATTGAGTATCTAATTATGCTGATCTAGTCATAGTGGTAACGATGAAGTCAGTGAAGTAGTAACTGTGAAATAATAATAATAGTCCGGTTCGGTAGGAATAGTGGAAAAATGATTCTGCAGCAGGAAAGCCTAGGTAATCCTTATCGGCGGTAGGCTGGGCAGGCAAGAAGCTGGTTAGGGGCAGGTAGCATGGAGACCCAGTCAGTTTCCTTATGTGGACTATGGGTTGTGGACAATATGTTTTAAAACCCTAACCATGTTTAGCTATTAATTCAGACTCCTTTACTTTGAAAACGCAAGGACAATTCGGAAAACTTGCTTTTCCATGACATGGGCCGGTAAACGTCCTAGAAATTTGGGTGGGATTTGGTATTCAGTTGAAGTAATAGGGGCAGATTAACTAAGAGGGGCACTAATTTCCATACTAGTGCTAGTAGGAGTGGCCGATTTAGCGGCTCATCTTTAACTTCCGTGAAAACTAATGCAAGAACTTTTTACGTAAAACCAATTTTTCTTATTTTTTGAGATCAAAGAGTTTGTTGTTGTTTATTTGGCATATAGAAACATTGTAAAATAAACATTCACCACATTTTTCAGTGTAGTTTTATTAGTCTGAGGTTTAGACTCATAGAGGGTTCTCCTTATGTTTACCTTAATGCTTTACTGTAGAATAACAGTGAGGACACCAAACTGTAAAATAGCCCTCATGGAATTATACAGTCCACCTTAAACACCTCCAGAGTGGAGCTTTACAGGAGGAGGAACCAGCTTACTGAACCTGCAGTGGAGCTGATAGAGCAAGGTTTATTACTAAGCAGGTTTGGAGCGATTCTATTGGTCGGTCCCTCATGAATATTCACTAACCTGAAAGGAGAGCTAGAGCTTTTACACTGTGCAGAAAAAGAGATCAAAGTTTTTACACCAGTAAATATATATTAGAGGTGGAGATATGGAGGAGTACCATACTGTGTACATCAGGAGTATATGTGGTGTATCAGGATACGGACTGGTTCAGACTCTCATCAGTTGGAGCTGTTAGGTGGGAGTCTTTAAGATCACCAACTACACCCATGTAGATGGTGGTGCCTAAACTTTTGACTGGTAGTGTAAAATTCAGCACATAGACCTGTAATTGTGTACTGAAATGTGCTGATGTGTTTTACTGGAAGGTTGGGTCGTGTGGTCAGGAAACCAAGAGCACACATACTGGCTGGGATCAGTAAAGTTATGCAACGAAAGAACCAAAAACATCTCCATTATGAAGGATGGTTGTGGATAAGTCGGCTGGAGAGGTCTGTTTAGCTTGAGGTCTGGAACCCGGTGGGGGGGACGTATTATGGACAGTTAGGGGACAGTTTAAAAACCTCTGCTTGGAGAATAAAGCTGAATTGGATCGGTTTGCTGTATTAAACATTCAGGGCATCTGAGTTCTGAGGGAGCTGCCGGACCCCTGCTAGTATAAGACCAGCATGGATTAGCATAGCTGCTAACTAGCATATTGGCACTGTCCAATGAAAAACACGTCTCTTCATTTTTGTTGATTTTTACTTTCATGCGTCATTTAAATAGAGCAAGTAAGTTTCTCTCCTGTACTATTTTAGAGATACAGTCAACTGGGCATGATCACTGGGCTGGTGACCAGATGAACCAGTACTAAACCAGCATAAGCCAGCTTAGACCAGCAAGGAGTTCATTGTCTTACATGGGTTCAGTGGCTGTCGTATGTGATTAAGGCCGGGCCTGAAACTCATTGCAAGTGCAGGTATAGCTAGCAATGCATTGTGTGTTTCAGAAGAGGACTCCAGAGGTGTTCCTCCTGGGCAGAGGAACCTGGGGTAAGACAGGCCAGAAGAACATGAAGTGCTTGGGCCTGATTTCTGATGCAGTCTGGGAAAAACCCACTGTAAAGCCTCTCTGACCAAAATGTCCTGGTGAAACAGAACGCAGAAGGATGAGCCCTGCTGAAGTAACAGCACCCACGTCGATTTCATGCTAGTCTGGTTTATGCTAGTTTAGCTCTAGATATCCATGCCAGATGCCGCATTGGTTCCAGGAAGGACGTCAACCAGGTTCCGCCGTCTTGGTTGTGGTCCACATCGCTGCAGACTTAATTCGGTACAGCATAAAGATCAGGCACCCTAAAATATGCTAACTTTATGTTTTTTTAAAAGAATGTATTAGTTTAGATAGTGTAGGCTGGTAACGGCACCTTGCTCTCCAAGTCTGAAGACTGGAGTCCATTCGCCTACCTGGGCAAGACCTGTACCATGACCACCAGCAAGAACACCAAGATGTGTTTTAATGCTGGTAATGCCTTTTGATATAAAGCCCTGGCGTTCATTACACCAAAGTACAAACCTAGCTGGTAAGGTCGGTGTTAAGATGTTTTATGCCCTGAGAAACTAGAAGTCTCTCCAGACAAAACGATACCTGATATGTACCTAGAAACATAAACGCGACCAGTACTCCTCCATTGAGACCCTACAACAGCTTGCTTCTGTGATTGGTCTGGACTGGACAAGGTTCTGGATGTGCCACATCAATGTTCAGACACTCCTGCCTCGAGAGAACTGTCAAGTGTTGGCCATATTTGGTGAATGCCTTCGCCTGGCACAATTCCTACGGAGAATTCCCTGTAGACTGTGGATTGTAGCCACTGCTGGTAGCCCGTATGACACCGTGACGCTTCACACACCTGCAGATTCAGTTCTACTTCCTTCCACTATGGTCTTTGCCGCCCACATGCTCAGTCCCTCTTTTAGCCAATCATTAACATCGCTCTGGAGCCATTTTCCACACATGAACGAGAGATTCCTGCCTGTAGCACCTCTTCCCAATCTATGGATCCTTTTACTTCACAACCCCACAGGTATCATATACTCATTGTCCATGCAGCGCCATCGCTGGGAGCCTGAAGTTACTACCACCTCGCATTTGATGAATGAGAATTTTGTATTTTAGCGTTTCCATTTTGTACACATTAACGGAAAGATTCATGCTTCGTTTGATGCTGCTCGAGTTTTCGGTTGTGATAATGCACTGGCAATTTTGGGTTTGAAGTCTAAACTGTGCAGTGGCTGGGACTGAGAATGGCTGGGGAACGTACAGTACGGACACTGACGAGAAACTCTTGATGTCTCCGCTTATTAACCTCATTTACTGACTGTTTTTACATCAAAGAAATTCCGAACAGTGTGTGTGTGTGGTGTGTGGGTGTAGGGTGGTGTGTGTGTGTTGTGTGTGTGGTGCATGCAAGCTACGACGTGTCACATGTGAGTGTGCTTCTGAGCAAATTTGGCCTCATTAACACAAAGAGCGCTTTCCGCTGGGCTCCTCATTTACACTCATTACAAAGTATCCTATGGGGGTTATTTAGTTGGGTGTGCTTGTCCTCAGATAGGTTGGGCATCAGTGAGTCAAAAAAAATCAATGTCGAACAGCTGGCTGGCATATGTTGTTATGTGTGGGCTCCGGCTCAGTGGAGTTTAATGGTGCTAACCAGCTAAACTAGCATATGTTGACCATGCTGAGTGACCAGCTGACCAGCATAAGCCGGTTCAGGCTAGCAGAGAATTTACCAAGGTAGTTCATAATAGAGTAAACATAAGGTACGCTCTAAACCTGGCACAAACCTGGTCTACGCTGGTCTGGTGCTGGTTTAGCTGGTGACCAGCTTGGTTATGCTGATTGGCCGTCATGTCAGTTAAACCTATGCTGGTTTTGCGAGTGACCAGCCATGCTAGTCTAATCGGCTTCAAGGGTACTGGATGTGAAGGGGCCCGTCAGCCGATAAAGCCATCTAAACCCCATTCACAGCCCTTTCCCCTTTTGA
>JAMWET010005354.1:0-49523 GCA_024036415.1 Prochilodus magdalenae | reverse complement strand
ACTGGTTTAGCTTCCGAACCAGTATACCAGCATCCAAACCCGAAAATATACTGGTTTAGATGGTGACCAGTATACCAGCATCCAAACCCAACATATACTGGTTTAGCTTCCGAACCAGTATACCAGCATCCAAAACCCAACATATACTGGTTTAGATGGCGGCCAGTATACCAGCATCCAAAACCCAACATATACTGGTTTAGATGCTGACCAGTATACCAGCATCCAAAACCCAACATATACTGGTTTAAATGGTGACCAGTATACCAGCATCCAAAACCCAACAGATACTGGTTTAAATGGTGACCAGTATACCAGCATCCAAAACCCAACATATACTGGTTTAGATGGTGACCAGTATACCAGCATCCAAACCCAACATATACTGGTTTAGATGGTAACCAGCTATGCTGTTTTTCTAGCAGGGATGGTTTTTGTGGTCCTGCTAATGCTACCTAGCTAGTGTATCTACTATGCTATTAGCATCTTAGCTAATACTAGCCTGCCTAATGTTTTGGTTGTTCTATAACATGCTAGCCGTTCACGTTAGCCAGCTAGTCTACCATCCTGTTGGGAATATGGTTGAGGTTAGTGCTAGGCTGGCTAATGCTATGGTTGATTTGGCCCTGTACATGCTAATCTGTTGTTAGCGGACCGTGCCATTGCTGGTAATCAGTTACGTCGCTGTAAGTTAGATTAGCTTATGTTGCACGTGTTTAGACCTTGTACATGCTAGTTAGCTCTTCTACTTTACTACTGGTAATTTAGTGCTAGCTTAGCTAACGTGACTAGCAAACTATGGTTTCTACCATGCTGTAGTTACCATGGTATTGATGATTTCACTGGCAATTGCACTAGCGATGCCGGCTAGCTGTTATCTCTACCCTGCCGTGGGCATGCTAAGACGGTTTGGGGTAACACCACGGTTGTATCAGACCACGTCCTCCATCATGCTGCTCAGCTGCCACCTGAGAGCTGTGGAGAGCTTGCTGGTGCTGCTCCTGAGCCTTTGGTGGGACTGACGGTAATGTAATCGGTTGTAATGCAATGCTGGATCAAAACGAGCTGAAGATACGAAGTGCTTGAGGCTCCACACGTCTCACAAAGAGCACTTGTATGTGTGAGAGGTTGGAGTCACTGCTGGCTGGCACGCACGCTCCGGCACCCACGTGACGGCCCCCCAGCCGCCCCTCCTTTCCCCCCTCTCTGTCTCTGAATCACTCTCACCCCCCAAGGGCGCTGGGTCGCGAAACCAAAGGAACACTTCCGCAGTGATCTAAATGTGAATCTAAATGTGAACGTCCCGCTTCCTTCGCTGACGAGCCGGTGGCAGTTCCCAGCCAGGTTCGCCTTAAAGCGGCAGAACCCACTTCACGCAGCCCTCCATGCCCCGCTGGCACAAACAAGGTGGATTGGCTTAGTTCCCCTTACCAAGTTTGCTTCTCTGGTTCTATCAGAGCTGACCTCACCAACTCCACATGTGGGATCAGGCTTTGGGCACGCGGTTAGCACTATGCTAATTACTTGTTAGCTAGATTAGCCTTGCAGCTATAGTGCTAAAACTACAGAGGCCAAGTTGGAACACCAAACACGTGTTGGCTGATTTGGGGTGCGGGTTGGTGGGGGATGTGTGAAGGTGCTTTCCCACCAAACTGTCACTTTAAAGTGGCATCTATATGATGCGGTGTGTAATGCGTGCGGAAAAAAGGCGGGCAAGAGGAATTCCACTGAGACTCCACACACGCGCTACACACACTCGCCGCCTCCCTCCCTCCCTCCCTCTCTAACGAACACATCATATAATTTCCCCGGTGACCCCCTCCCCCACTCTAACGCACTGCCTTGAAACCAGGCGGGTGTGTGTTAGCTTTGATTGATCGTAATTCTCCTCGGCTGTGGATTTAAATCAGGCTCCTCCTCGCGTGGTGACATAATCAGAGGAGGTGCCGCATCCGTGGTCTTTCATTGCCCCCAAGCTGCTGTACTGCAGAATACAGCATGAACACACCCTGCTCTGAACTCAGTGTGCTCCAGAGTACGGTTCTACCCCACTGACACTCCAATTCTCTAATATTAGAACATTATATACAATATTACTAATATATTAATATTAGTACACTCAGGCAGTGCAGTATTAGTACACTCAGTCAGTGTAGTATTAGTACACTCAGGCAGTGTAGTATTAGTACACTCAGTCAGTGTAGTATTAGTACACTCAGGCAGTGCAGTATTAGTACACTCAGTCAGTGCAGTATTAGTACACTCAGGCAGTGTAGTATTAGTACACTCAGTCAGTGCAGTATTAGTACACTCAGGCAGTGTAGTATTAGTACACTCAGTCAGTGTAGTATTAGTACACTCAGGCAGTGTAGTATTAGTACACTCAGTCAGTGTAGTATTAGTACACTCAGGCAGTGCAGTATTAGTACTAGTGCACTCAGTCAGTGTAGTATTAGTATTAGTGCACTCAGTCAGGGTAGTATTAGTACTAGTGCACTCAGTCAGTGTAGTATTAGTATTAGTGCACTCAGTCAGGGTAGTATTAGTACTAGTGCACTCAGTCAGTGTAGTATTAGTATTAGTGCACTCAGTCAGGGTAGTATTAGTATTAGTACACTCTGTCAGTGTAGTATTACTATTAGTACACTCTGTAAGTGTAGTTATAGTATTAGTACACTCTGTAAGTGTAGTATTAGTACACTCTGTCAGTGTAGTATTAGTACACTCTGTCAGTGTAGAATTACTATTAGTACACTCTGTCAGTGTAGTATTAGTATTAGTACACTCTGTCAGTGTAGTATTAGTACACTCTGTCAGTGTAGTATTAGTACACTCAGTCAGTGTAGTATTAGTACACTCAGGCAGTGTAGTATTAGTACACTCAGGCAGTGCAGTATTAGTACACTCAGTCAGTGTAGCATTAGTATTAGTACACTCTGTCAGTGTAGTATTAGTACACTCAGGCAGTGTAGTATTCGTACAATCTGTCAGTGTAGTATTAGTACACTCAGCCAGTGTAGTATTAGTACACTCAGTCAGTGTAGTATTAGTACACTCAGTCAGTGTAGTATTAGTACACTCAGGCAGTGTAGTATTAGTACACTCAGGCAGTGCAGTATTAGTACACTCAGTCAGTGTAGCATTAGTATTAGTACACTCAGGCAGTGTAGTATTAGTACAATCTGTCAGTGTAGTATTAGTACACTCAGCCAGTGTAGTATTAGTATTAGTGCACTATGTCAGTGTAGTATTAGTATTAGTACACTCTGTAAATTTAGTATTAGTACACTCTGTCAGTGTAGTATTAGTACACTCTGTCAGTGTAGTATTAGTATTAGTACACTCTGTCAGTGTAGTTTTAGTGTTAGTACACTCTGTCATTGTAGTATTAGTATGCTCCATCACTGTAGTATTAGTACACTCTGTCAGGGTAGTATTAGTACACTCTGTCAGTGTAGTATTAGTATTAGTACACTCTGTCAGTGTAGTATTAGTACACTCAGGCAGTGTAGTTTTAGTACACTCAGGCAGTGTAGTATTAGTATTAGTATACTCTGTCAGTGTAGAATTAGTATTAGTACACTCTGTCAGTGTAGTATTAGTACACTCTGTCAGTGTAGTATTAGTACACTCAGTCAGTGTAGTATTAGTATACTCAGTCAGTGTAGTATTAGTATTAGTATACTCTGTCAGTGTAGTATTAGTATTAGTGTACTATGTAAGTGTAGTATTAAAACACTCAGTGAGTGTAGTATTAGTATTAGTGCACTATGTAAGTGTAGTATTAATATACTCTGTCAGTGTAGTATTAGTGCACTCAGTCAGTGTAGTATTAGTATTAGTGCACTATGTAAGTGTAGTGTTAGTATTAATACACTCTCTCAGTGTAGTATTGATATTAGTGCACTATGTAAGTGTAGTATTAGTATTAGTACACTCTGTAAGTGTAGTATTAGTGCACTATGTCAGTGTAGTATTAGTATTAGTACACTCTGTAAGTGTAGTATTAGTACACTCAGGCAGTGTAGTATTAGTACACTCAGGCAGTGTAGTATTAGTATTAGTATACTCTGTCAGTGTAGTATTAGTATTAGTGTACTATGTAAGTGTAGTATTAAAACACTCAGTGAGTGTAGTATTAGTATTAGTGCACTATGTAAGTGTAGTATTAGTATACTCTGTCAGTGTAGTATTAGTGCACTCTCTCAGTGTAGTATTAGTATTAGTGCACTATGTAAGTGTAGTGTTAGTATTAATACACTCTCTCAGTGTAGTATTGATATTAGTGCACTATGTAAGTGTAGTATTAGTATTAGTACACTCTGTAAGTGTAGTATTAGTGCACTATGTCAGTGTAGTATTAGTATTAGTACACTCTGTAAGTGTAGTATTAGTACACTCTCTCAGTGTAGTATTAGTACACTCAGGCAGTGTAGTATTAGTATTAGTATACTCTGTCAGTGTAGTATTAGTATTAGTATACTCTGTCAGTGTAGTATTAGTATTAGTGTACTATGTAAGTGTAGTATTAAAACACTCAGTGAGTGTAGTATTAGTATTAGTGCACTATGTAAGTGTAGTATTAGTATACTCTGTCAGTGTAGTATTAGTGCACTCAGTCAGTGTAGTATTAGTATTAGTGCACTATGTAAGTGTAGTGTTAGTATTAATACACTCTCTCAGTGTAGTATTGATATATGTGCACTATGTAAGTGTAGTATTAGTATTAGTACACTCTGTAAGTGTAGTATTAGTGCACTATGTCAGTGTAGTATTAGTATTAGTACACTCTGTAAGTGTAGTATTAGTACACTCTGTCAGTGTAGTATTAGTATGCTCCGTCACTGTAGTATTGGTACACTCTGTCAGTGTATTATTAGTACACTCTGTCAGTGTAGTATTAGTGCACTCTGTCAGTGTAGTATTAGTACGCTCTGTCACTGTAGTATTAGTACACTCTGTCAGTGTAGTATAAGTACACTCAGTCAGTGTAGTATTAGTATTAGTGTAATATGTAAGTGTAGTATTAGTACACTGTCAGTGTAGTAGTAGTATTAGTACACTGTCAGTGTAGTATTAGTATTAGTGTAATATGTAAGTGTACTATTAGTATTAGTACACTGTCAGAGTAGTATTAGTATTAGTACACTGTCAGTGTAGTATTAGTATTAGTACACTGTCAGTGTAGTATAAGTACACTCAGTCAGAGTAGTATTAGTATTAGTGCACTATGCAAGTGTAGTATTAGTAAACTGTCAGTGCAGTATTAGTACACTATGTCAGTGTAGTATTAGTATTAGTATACTCTGTCAGTGTAGTATTAGTACACTGTCAGTGTAGTATTAGTAAACTGTCAGTGTAGTATTAGTACACTCTGTAAGTGTAGTATTAGTATTAGTACACTCTGTCAGTGTAGTATTAGCATTAGTACACTCTGTCAGTGTAGTATTAGTATTAGTACACTCTGTCAGTGTAGTATTAGTATTAGTACACTCTGTCAGTGTAGTATTAGTACACTCTGTCAGTGTAGTATTAGTACAATCTTTCAGTATTAGTCCCTGATAGTGATGGATAGCATTAGCGTTAGCGTTATTAGGAGGCCATGCCTCTAGCTGTTCTCTTATCAGACTCATCTAAATGCTACTAAACACAGAATTACCATCTAAATACACTGTTCATGTCAAGCAGGGTATCTTCCTGTAGTGACCGGCTTCCACTCACACCAGCACCACACACACTACCACACCACCACCACGTCAGTGTCACTGCAGTGCTGAGAATGATCCCCCCCACATCATACCTGCTCTGTGGGGGTCCTGTGGGGGTCCTGACCATTGAAGAACAGGGTAATACAGTACACAGAGAAACAGATGGACTACAGTCTGGACCTGCACACCTACAGAGTGTCCTGCACACCTACAGAGTGTCCTGTACGGTCAGTGGGGCTGGTAACAATAAGGACGTGGTGTGAATGAAGCAGCAGCTCCTCCCACACCGGATGGTGTTCCTCCAGCACTCCTCGCGCTCCATCTTTCCGATGGTACCCTCACTCGGGATTGCCCCATCTATCAGCACTGCTGCTCTCTGCTCCTTATCTCCTATCACAGTATCTCGCTTTTCCATTACTTGTTTATCTGAGTGAGTGTGGGGTCCCGCAGGACCACCGCCTTGTAGTTTCCCGTCTCCGACTGCGCCTCAGCGGGAACGCCTATTCCTCACATACACATACATCACATAATCCACACGCTCCGCACATTCCTGAGCTGAAGAAGCTCCTGAAAGCTTTGAGCACCAACCTCCCAACTGAGACAGGAAATGGGTGTGGCCTTCAGGTTTGTGTGGTGACACATTTTCAAAGGTCCACCCATTTATCCCTATGGCAGTTTAACCCCACCCATTCAGCCCTATGGCTGTTTGGCCCCACCTATTCAGCCCTATGGCAGTTTAGCCCCACCCATTAAGCCCTATGGCCGTTTGGCCCCACCTATTCAGCCCTATGGCAGTTTAGCCCCACCCATTCAGCCCTATGGCTGTTTGGCCCCACCTATTCAGCCCTATGGCAGTTTAGCCCCACCCATTAAGCCCTATGGCCGTTTGGCCCCACCTATTCAGCCCTATGGCAGTTTAGCCCCACCCATTAAGCCCTATGGCCGTTTGGCCCCACCCATTCAGCCCTTTGGCATTTTAGCCCCACCCATTAAGCCCTATGGCCGTTTAGCCCCACCCATTCAGCCCTTTGGCATTTTAGCCCCACCCATTAAGCCCTATGGCCGTTTAGCCCCACCCATTCAGCCCTATGGCCGTTTAGCCCCACCCATTCAGCCTACAGCCATTTAGCCCCACCCAGTCAGCCTAAAGCACTTTAGCCCCACCCATAGAGCCTACAGCAGTTAATCCCATCCAGTTATCATCCACCCTGGACTGCTGTTGGTGTGAGGTGTAGCCAGTCACGACAGAGCTCATTTACATATAGCTGTTTCCGAACTTGTGATTGGTCGCTTCTGTACATGTTCCTACAGGAGCCTCCACATTCCGGTGTAGGAGGCCCTGCGCGTGTGCAGAGGTGGATGCTGGTCCTGGCTGTCCTCCTGGAAGGTGGTGTAGTGCGTACGCTGCAGAGAGTCACCAAGGAGACAGACACACTGAACACGCAAGCTCGGATCCTGTTCACCCGGGATCCGGGTTCAGCCTGAACCTTCCCGCTCCGAGTTACTTCTTACAGCAGGCTGCTCCCTCTCTCCCTCTCTCTCTCTCTCTCCCTCTCTCTCCCTCTCTCCCTCTTTCTCTCCCTCTCTCTCTCTCTCTCTCTCTCTCCCTCTCTCCCTCTCTCCCTCTCTCTCTCTCTCTCTCTCTCTCTCTCTCTCTCTCTCTCTCCCTCTCTCCCTCTCTCCCTCTCTCTCTCTCTCTCTCTCTCTCTCTCTCTCTCTCCCTCCCTCCCTCCCTCTCTCCCTCTCTCTCTCTCTCTCTCTCTCTCTCTCTCTCTCTCTCTCTCTCTCTCTCTCTCTCTCCCTCCCTCCCTCTCTCCCTCTCTCTCTCCCTCCCTCTCTCCCTCTCTCTCTCTCTCAGCGTTATGAAACCATGCTGGAGAGAAACGCCTGCACAAAGTCCAGTTCTATTACAGATACCGAACGTCTCCACCTGTTTAAGGCATGTGATGATTTACACACGTAGCTAGCGCCATGCTAATGAGCCTCTATTGGCTGCCAACTACATTAGCCTCGTAGCTTTTCTGCTAAATCTTAGGAGCCACCTCAGACTTCAGTGGGTGTTCGTTAGCCTAAACATCCACTGTTAGGAGGCTGAGTATGCACAATGCATGCTGGGTATTGTACTGGGGGTATAAGGCAGATGAGGCTCGTTTTGGGTTCTTTAAGGGCAAATGGCCAAATGTGGACTCATTTAAGCGTGACAGTACACTTCAATCACTCAAAATTTCACCACTGCCATTTGTCTGCAGTGAGATTGATTTTCAGCCAGGGTCATGGGGAAGGTCAGGGAGAGCGCTAGGACTCTTCTCATCGACTTTATGGAACAACCCAGACACTGTATGCCTTAACATAGTTCTGAGGAGCAGCTTCACCCTGAAGGACCTTCTACACTGTGGAGACTAGGGAAGTCACTGCGCAAACAGGCTAATGGGGTGGCGCTAGCATAGCTAGCATGCTAAACTGAACAAATATCAATTAAAGCTAAGCATGAAGAGTCATTACCCACCATCACATAAACACCACACACCTCCACCCTCTAAAGGAGTCATTACCAACCATCAAATAAACACCACTCACCACCGCCCTTTAAAGGAGTCATTACCAACCATCAAATAAACACCACTCACCACCACCCTCTAAAGGAGACATTACCAACCATCAAATAAACACCACTCACCATCACCCTCTAAAGGAGTCATTACCCACCATCACACAAACACCACTCACCACCGCCCTCTAAAGGAGTCATTACCAGCCATCAAATAAACACCACTCACCACCGCCCTCTAAAGGAGTCATTACCAACCATCAAATAAACACCACTCACCACCGCCCTTTAAAGGAGTCATTACCAACCATCAAATAAACACCACTCACCACCACCCTCTAAAGGAGACATTACCAACCATCACATAAACACCACTCACCACCGCCCTCTAAAGGAGTCATTACCAACCATCAGATAAACACCACTCACCACCACCCTCTAAAGGAGTCATTACCAACCATCAAATAAACACCACTCACCACCTCCCTCTAAAGGAGTCATTACCAGCCATCAAATAAACACTACTCACCACCGCCCTCTAAAGGAGTCATCACCAACCATCAAATAAACACCACTCACCACCACCCTCTAAAGGAGTCATTACCAACCATCAAATAAACACCACTCACCACCTCCCTCTAAAGGAGTCATTACCAGCCATCAAATAAACACCACTCACCACCGCCCTCTAAAGGAGTCATTACCCACCATCAAATAAACACCACTCACCACCGCCCTCTAAAGGAGTCATTACCAACCATCAGATAAACACCACTCACCACCACCCTCTAAAGGAGTCATTACCAGCCATCAAATAAACACCACTCACCACCGCCCTCTAAAGGAGCCCCCACCCTCTGAAGGCGTTGCTGCACCTGTTAAAGGTTTGTTTGTTGTTGTTTTCTTGTGTTTGTTGTTGGTGTTTGAGCCTCGTTGCCGAGAGACACCACATCACTTATGTTCCTTATCTCTGAGACTACAGCCCTGCACACACACGGGCGACCCCCCCCCCCCCCGCGCCGGACGCCGGTCTGCTATTGTCTGTTATTGGAGCCCGGTTTGTCGCACCGTGGTTTTCCTCTGGATGCTGAAGAGCTGCTGGGACTCCGGCGCCACTCCAATAATATTTTACTGTATAATTTCACAGCACAAATGACCTGAGGGCCTGCAGGTATCATTAGGAACGTACTCTCACAGTATGTGTTTTACTGCCGCTGTTAATTTTACGAGGGCAGTTAGGCGGAGAGCGGAGGCGTCCCTGCCAGCGGGCCGTCTGCTTATCTCAGCGTTTTATCCGGCTTGCGGAAGATGACGGACGATTTGTGTTTATGCGTTACGAGGGCTGTACGCCATCATGTTTCAAAATCTCCGAGCGTCCAGCGCCTTGCATTTCAATGCAGGCCTCGGCGCAGGCCTCTTGGCCCGCGCCTCCCTCGCCTCCTCTCTCTGACGCGCACACACAGCCTTTCTCTCCCTCCAACAGTGCAGCCAGTGTCGGAGCTCTATGTGAGCAGCATGTTTAAACCTCCTGCATGCATTATTGGTGATTGGAGACGCTCACCCTTAGCCCCCGATCTGAGACCAGGAATTGTTTGTGCCAGTTATGCCTGCATTCCTGATTAGGCTTCTGTCTTTGTGTCCAGCTTTTCTTCTGCAGACTGCTCCCGCTATCCCGTCCGTATGCAGAGCAGCTCCGCCGGTAAAAGATCCAGTGTTAGCAATGCTAAACACTGTCTCAGGCTCCAGCAGGTGGCGCTGCACTGGGACGATGGGGCTATAAACCCCTGTGGGGTGTGAGTGACGGGATCCATAGATTGGGAGGAGGTGCTACAGTGCAGGGAATGTCTCGTTCCATGTGTGGAAAATGGCTCCAGAGCAGATGTTACTGATTGGCTAAAAGGAGGGACTGCATGTGGGCGTGGCCAAAGACCATAGTGTGAAGGAAGTAGCTGAATCTGCAGGTGTGTGGAAGCGTATGGTCATATGGGTCTACCAGCAGTGGATACAATCCCAGCCTACAGGGAATTCTCCTCGGAACTGTGCCAGGGAAGGCAGTCCAGTCTTCAGTCCAGGCCGAAACCTCGTCAAACAACCACGAAAGAGACATTCCTGTGGTGACGCTAACATTTGCTAGCTCCCTTATGGTATTCCTAGTAGTATGTTAGCACTAAGCTAATATTGGTCTGCAAGTGTCGAATCTAGACACCCCAGTTCCAGCCCAAACGCACCCGTAACCCAACTCCTTACCAGCCCAGAACCCAACCCTTACCAACCCCAATCCCAGCTCTAACCCACCCTGAGCCCAATACTTACCAGTCCAGAACCCAACCCTTACCCACCCCAATCCCAGCTCTAACCCACCCTGAACCCAATACTTACCAGTCCAGAACCCAACCCTTACCAACCCCAATCCCAGCTCTAACCCACCCTGAACCCAATACTTACCAGTCCAGAACCCAACCCTTACCAACCCCAATCCCAGCTCTAACCCACCAAGAACCCAATACTTACCAGTCCAGAACCCAACCCTTACCAACCCCAATCCCAGCTCTAACCCACCCTGAACCCAATACTTACCAGTCCAGAACCCAACCCTTACCCAGCACATTCCCAGCCCTTACCCACCAAGAATTCATACCTAACCTACTCCAGACCCAGCGCTTGGCCTACCCCAGACCCAGCCCTTACCCGTCCAGAACCCATACCTTACCAACTCCAGACCCAGCGCTTGGCCTACCCCAGACCCAGCCCTTACCCGTCCAGAACCCATACCTTACCAACTCCAGACCCAGCCCTTCCCATCCAGAACCCATACCTTACCAACTCCAGACCCAGCCCTTCCCATCCAGAACCCATACCTTACCAACTCCAGACCCAGCCCTTCCCATCCAGAACCAATACCTTACCAACTCCAGACCCAGCCCTTCCCATCCAGAACCCATACCTTACCAACTCCAGACCCAGCCCTTCCCATCCAGAACCAATACCTTACCAACTCCAGACCCAGCGCTTGGCCAACCCAAGACCCAGCCCTTACCCACCCAGAACCCATACCTTACCAACTCCAGACCCAGCCCTTACCCACCCAGAACCCATAATTTATTAACCCCAGACCCAGGCTATACCCATCCTGAACCCAATCCCACCCTTTACCAACCCCAAACCACCTCTTACCAGCCCCTACCACCATAATGCCAGGCCTTACCCGTCCCATTCCCAGCCCTTACCCGTCCCAGCCCCTACCAACTCCAGACCCAGCCCTTACTAACCCCAGACCCAGCCCCTACCCACCCTGACCCCAATCCGTACCCACCCGAACCCATTCTTTACTCACTCCAGACCCAGCCCCATTGGAAGCGGAGCATGTAGCTAGCGTTAGCGCTGTCGTGTTTGCTCTGTGGTTTCGTAGCCCTGTGTTATTTAGTGATGTAGGAGGCTAAACTAAACATTAGCGCTAGCCTAGGCTCTGCTAACCCCCAGCTCCTCTCAGACGGGCGCCTGGGGATCAGCTGAACACGGAGGGCGGAGACTGCAATTCAAAGGCCTGTGCTTTCTCTTCAAAAGCGAGGGATTGGAGGAGAGAACAACACGGGAGAGACTAGACGGCTCCGGCGTGTACAGCTGCCAGTCTGGAGCTGTGCTCAGAGACTCGCATCTTTCCCTCGCCCACGGCAACGCTTACGCTCCCCGGATTCGGCGAGAGGAGGAAGCGGAGCCGTGTTTCCTTAACGTGGAGCTCTAGGCCAAATTAGCATTAACAGCGGTGGAGCTGTAGGAGTCACACCACCTCGTAGCTCCGCGCGGTGCAGTGGGACTGTAGCCCATCTGGTGATGCGCAGGGGTGGGCCGGGACCCTACAGGGCTGAGGATGGTCCAAGCTGTGCTGTGGTCAGACACGGACCATCAACAAACGGGGAAGTGGGGGGGCTGGTGAAGCAGCCAGGCAGAAGGTGGGTGTTTCTAATAAAGTGGCCAGTTTGGGAAGTAGCAGGTAGGTGTTTCTAATAAAGTGGCCAGTTTGGGAAGTATCAGGTAGGTGTTTCTAATAAAGTGGCCAGTTTGGGAAGCAGCAGGTGGGTGTTTCTAATAAAGTGGCCAATTTGGGAAGTATCAGGTGGGTGTTTCTAATAAAGTGGCCAGTTTGGGAAGCAGCAGGTAGGTGTTTCTAATAAAGTGGCCAGTTTGGGAAGTATCAGGTGGGTGTTTCTAATAAAGTGGCCAGTTTGGGAAGTAGGAGGTGGGTGTTTCTAATAAAGTGGCCAGTTTGGGAAGTATCAGGTGGGTGTTTCTAATAAAGTGGCCAGTTTGGGAAGTAGGAGGTGGGTGTTTCTAATAAAGTGGCCAGTTTGGGAAGTATCAGGTAGGTGTTTCTAATAAAGTGGCCAGTTTGGGAAGCAGCAGGTAGGTGTTTCTAATAAAGTGGCCAGTTTGGGAAGCAGCAGGTAGGTGTTTCTAATAAAGTGGCCAGTTTGGGACGTAGGAGGTAGGTGTTTCTAATAAAGTGGCCAGTTTGGGAAGTAGGAGGTGGGTGTTTCTAATAAAGTGGCCAGTTTGGGAAGTAGGAGGTGGGTGTTTCTAATAAAGTGGCCAGTTTGGGAAGTATCAGGTAGGTGTTTCTAATAAAGTGGCCAGTTTGGGAAGTAGGAGGTGGGTGTTTCTAATAAAGTGGCCAGTTTGGGAAGTAGGAGGTGGGTGTTTCTAATAAAGTGGCCAGTTTGGGAAGTATCAGGTAGGTGTTTCTAATAAAGTGGCCAGTTTGGGAAGTAGGAGGTGGGTGTTTCTAATAAAGTGGCCAGTTTGGGAAGTATCAGGTAGGTGTTTCTAATAAAGTGGCCAGTTTGGGAAGCAGCAGGTAGGTGTTTCTAATAAAGTGGCCAGTTTGGGAAGCAGCAGGTAGGTGTTTCTAATAAAGTGGCCAGTTTGGGACGTAGGAGGTAGGTGTTTCTAATAAAGTGGCCAGTTTGGGAAGTAGGAGGTGGGTGTTTCTAATAAAGTGGCCAGTTTGGGAAGTATCAGGTAGGTGTTTCTAATAAAGTGGCCAGTTTGGGAAGCAGCAGGTAGGTGTTTCTAATAAAGTGGCCAGTTTGGGAAGCAGCAGGTAGGTGTTTCTAATAAAGTGGCCAGTTTGGGACGTAGGAGGTAGGTGTTTCTAATAAAGTGGCCAGTTTGGGAAGTAGGAGGTGGGTGTTTCTAATAAAGTGGCCAGTTTGGGAAGCAGCAGGTGGGTGTTTCTAATAAAGTGGCCAGTTTGGGAAGTAGCAGGTGGGTGTTTCTAATAAAGTGGCCAGTTTGGGAAGCAGCAGGTGGGTGTTTCTAATAAAGTGGCCAGTTTGGGAAGTAGCAGGTAGGTGTTTCTAATAAAGTGGCCAGTTTGGGAAGCACCAGGTAGGTGTTTCTAATAAAGTGGCCAGTTTGGGAGGTAGCAGGTAGGTGTTTCTAATAAAGTGGCCAGTTTGGGAAGTATCAGGTAGGTGTTTCTAATAAAGTGGCCAGTTTGGAAAACAGCAGGTTGGTGTTTCTAATAAAGTGGCCAGTTTGGGAAGTAGGAGGTAGGTGTTTCTAATAAAGTGGCCATCTAGTGGAAGCACAAGTAGAGCTGGTCTGTTGAGGTTGGGTGTAGACGGATGGGGGTCCGAGTACGGGTGGGGGCCGTTGCGGCGCTGTGCAGCAGGTTAACGTAAAAGCTAATGAGGAGGACAGGAAGCTGAGTGATGCGTCGGCCAAGCGCACCTCTCCGGCTTTAATTAACCTCGGAGCGTCGTCCGGCGCTCCGGTAAACCCGGTAACAGGCTGGACCCGGGCCAGGCGTCTCCGGCTCGTCCGAGAGCCCGTCTCATTGTTTCGCGGTATGGCTTAAAGAGTCAAACCGGCCCAGGGCACTTCTTAGGTTCAACTCAGCAATTATCTTTGATTTAGACGACTGGCGTTAGCGAGGAAGCTCTCCCAACAATTAGTCACCGCGGAACAGAGAGCAGCCCGAACCGGACTCAGCCCGGTCCGGCCCATTAGAGCAGGACGGCACGCAGCTGCACATCCATTCTCCCTAATTACAGACGGGGGGGCATTGTTCTCCGGATCCTTCTCCAGGAGGGGGAGGAAAGAGGGAGAGGCTTCCCACAGGCAAGGATACACACTACACACTACATACTACACACACACTACACACTATACACTACACACACATACTACACACACACTACACACTCTACACACACACTATACACACACTACACACTATACACACACTACACACACACTATACACACACTACACACTACATACTACACACTCACACACATACTACACACACTATACACACACACTACATACTCTACACACACACTACATACTACACACACACTACACACTATACACTACACACTATACACACTCCACACCCACACTATACACACACACTATACACACACTACACACTATACACACACTACACACACACTACACACTATACACACTACACACACACTATACACACACACTACACACACTACACACTCTAAACACACACACACACACACTATACACACATACTACACACACACACTACACACTATACACACACTATACACACTACACACACACTATACACACACTATACACACTACACACACACTACACACTCTACACACACTATACACACACTACATACTACACACACACTACACACTATACACTACACACACACACACTACACACTATACACACTATACACACACACTACATACTACACACACACTACACACTATACACTACACACACATACTTAACACACACTACACACTATACACACACTACACACTACACACTACACATACACTACACACTATACACACACACTACACACTACACATACACTACACACTATACACACACACTACACACTACAGACTACATACTACACACTCTACACACACACTCACACACACTACACACTACACACACTACACACTACATACTACACACTCACACACACTATACACACTACATACTACACACACACTACACACTATACACTACACACACATACTACACACACACTACACACTATACACACTATACACACACACTACACACACACTACACACACACACTATACACACTACACACACACACTATACACACACACTATACACTACACACTACACACTATACACACACTACACACTATACACTCTACACACACTATACACACACTATACACACTACACACACATACTACACACTCTACACACAAACTACACACACACACTACACACACTACACACATACTACACACACTACACATACACACACACACACTATACACTATACACACATACTACACACACTACACACACACTACACACACTCTACAGACACTAAACACGCACACACTATACACACAGACTACACACACACTCACACACACTATACACTATACACATATACTACACATACTACACATACACTACACACATACTACACACTCTACACACATACTACACATACACTACGCACACACTATACACACTACACACACTACACATACACACACACACACTATATACACTACACACTACACACATACTACACACACTACACACTATACACACATACTACGCACGCTACACACTATACACACACACTCTACACACACTATACACACTGTACACACTACACACACACACTAGACACACTACATACACACACACACACACACTACACACACACTACACACATACTACACACACTACACACACACACTATACACACACACACACTACATACACACTATACACACACTATACACACTCACACTACACACACTACACACACACACTACACACATACTACACACACTATACACACTACACACGCTCACACTACACACACACTACACACTACACATACACTACACACTACACACGTTCACACTACACACATACTACACACGCTACACACACTACACACATACTACACACTACACACTCAACACACACTATACATACTACACACACTAGACACACTACACACACACACACACACTACACACACTACACACATTACACACACTCACACTACACACTACACACACACTACACACATACTACACACACTATACACACTACACACGCTCACACTACACACACACATACTACACACACTACACATACACTACACACACACACACATACACACACAACACTATACACACATACTACACAAACTACACATACACTACACACACACACTACACACACACACGCTATCTGTCTGTCTGTCTGTCTGAGTGAGTGTCTCTGTCTGCCTGTCTCTCTGCCTGTCTCTCTGCCTGTCTCTGTCTGTCTGTCTCTCTGTCTGAGTGTCTCTGTCTGCCTGTCTCTCTGCCTGTCTCTGTCTGTCTGTCTCTCTGTCTGAGTGTCTCTGTCTGTCTGTCTCTCTGTCTGAGTGTCTCTGTCTGCCTGTCTCTCTGCCTGTCTCTGTCTGTCTGTCTCTCTGTCTGAGTGTCTCTGTCTGCCTGTCTCTCTGCCTGTCTCTGTCTGTCTGTCTCTCTGTCTGAGTGTCTCTGTCTGTCTGTCTCTCTGTCTGAGTGTCTCTGTCTGCCTGTCTCTCTGCCTGTCTCTGTCTGTCTGTCTCTCTGTCTGAGTGTCTCTGTCTGTCTGTCTCTCTGTCTGAGTGTCTCTGTCTGCCTGTCTCTCTGTCTGTCTTTGTCTCTCTCTCTCTCTCTGTGTCTCTCTCTCTCTCTGTGTCTCTCTCTCTCTCTGTGTCTCTGTCTCTCTCTGTGTCTCTGTCTGTCTCTCTGTCTGTCTCTCTGTCTGTCTCTCTGTCTCTCTGTCTGAGTGTCTCTCTCTCTCTCTCTGTGTCTCTGTGTCTCCATGCAGCCCCGCCGTGTCTCCGGCTGGGCCGGGCTCTGAGCGAGCTCCATGTGCGGAGCTCCTGAGGCCGTGGCAGTACCCTCTCTCTCTCTCCTCCGTGCTGATGGGGGGATGAAGCCGTGGCAGTACCCTCTCTCTCTCCTCCGTGCTGATGGGTGGATGAAGCAGTGGCAGTACCCTCTCTCTCTCCTCCGTGCTGATGGGGGGATGAAGCCGTGGCAGTGCCCTCTCTCTCTCTCTCCTCCGTGCTGATGGGGGGATGAAGCCGTGGCAGTACCCTCTCTCTCTCCTCCGTGCTGATGGGTGGATGAAGCCGTGGCAGTGCCCTCTCTCTCTCCTCCGTGCTGATGGGTAGATGAAGCCGTGGCAGTACCCTCTCTCTCTCCTCCGTGCTGATGGGGGGATGAAGCCGTGGCAGTACCCTCTCTCTCTCCTCCGTGCTGATGGGGGGATGAAGCCGTGGCAGTGCCCTCTCTCTCTCCTCCGTGCTGATGGGTGGATGAAGCCGTGGCAGTACCCTCTCTCTCTCCTCCGTGCTGATGGGTGGATGAAGCCGTGGCAGTACCCTCTCTCTCTCCTCCGTGCTGATGGGTGGATGAAGCCGTGGCAGTACCCTCTCTCTCTCCTCCGTGCTGATGGGGGGATGAAGCCGTGGCAGTGCCCTCTCTCTCTCTCCTCCGTGCTGATGGGTGGATGAGGCCGTGGCAGTACCCTCTCTCTCTCTCCTCCGTGCTGATGGGTGGATGAAGCCGTGGCAGTACCCTCTCTCTCTCCTCCGTGCTGATGGGTGGATGAAGCCGTGGCAGTACCCTCTCTCTCTCCTCCGTGCTGATGGGTGGATGAAGCCGTGGCAGTACCCTCTCTCTCTCCTCCGTGCTGATGGGTGGATGAAGCCGTGGCAGTACCCTCTCTCTCTCTCCTCCGTGCTGATGGGTGGATGAAGCCGTGGCAGTACCCTCTCTCTCTCCTCCGTGCTGATGGGTGGATGAGACCGTGGCAGTACCCTCTCTCTCTCCTCCGTGCTGATGGGGGGATGAGGCCGTGGCAGTACCCTCTCTCTCTCTCCTCTGTGCTGATGGGTGGATGAAGCCGTGGCAGTACCCTCTCTCTCTCCTCCGTGCTGATGGGGGGATGAAGCCGTGGCAGTACCCTCTCTCTCTCCTCCGTGCTGATGGGTGGATGAAGCCGTGGCAGTACCCTCTCTCTCTCTCCTCCGTGCTGATGGGTGGATGAAGCCGTGGCAGTACCCTCTCTCTCTCCTCCGTGCTGATGGGGGGATGAAGCCGTGGCAGTACCCTCTCTCTCTCTCCTCCGTGCTGATGGGTGGATGAAGCCGTGGCAGTACCCTCTCTCTCTCTCCTCCGTGCTGATGGGGGGATGAAGCCGTGGCAGTACCCTCTCTCTCTCTCCTCCGTGCTGATGGGGGGATGAAGCCGTGGCAGTACCCTCTCTCTCTCCTCCGTGCTGATGGGGGGATGAAGCCGTGGCAGTACCCTCCCTCTCTCCTCCGTGCTGATGGGTGGATGAAGCCGTGGCAGTACCCTCTCTCTCTCCTCCGTGCTGATGGGTGGATGAAGCCGTGGCAGTGCCCTCTCTCTCTCCTCCGTGCTGATGGGGGGATGAAGCCGTGTGAGCGGCTCTTATCGAGCCGTTTGGTGAAGTTAATAGGATTTAGTGCTGAATCGGCATTTCAGATAGACTGTTCAAATGAATGGCTCATGTCCGAATCTGACAGGCCCGCCAGAGCTGGACCCGTCCTGCGGTATTACAGCGCCTGTGTGAATATAGATCCTCACATCCCGTCCAATCAGACGACACCCTCCCAGCCTGCCTCAGACCGTCACACACAGGCTCCCCTTCCACATCGCTGTGGGCTCACGGGGACGATGTCCGACTCGTAGCTCCTCCAGTCAGGAGCGAGGGCGTCCAGGTCACGGACCTTCAGCTCGGACTGGTGTAGCATATTCAGGTCCCCCAACACATTCAGTGGTGCTGAGGTCTGGACTCTGGGTTGGTCAGTCCATCCTTCCGAAAACACCAGCAGCTTCTTTGTTTGGTATGTGCGTCTCCTTCCTGAACAGCTACACCTCCTATCTGACCTCCATAGTGTGGAGGAGCCTTCTCACAGTGGAGGGACGGAGAGGAACAGCTGTGGATGTTCTCGGATCTGAAGCAGGAGTGGAGCTGGGTGTTCTCCTGTCTCTCAGACATGACACTCCTGGTTATCTGATGGGGGTACAGTGCTTTGGGGGGTCTGCCAGGTCTTCCTGGTGGTTGTTAGGAGCCCCAGTTTTCTCTGTAGGTTTGCAGTGCTAGAGGGTTAAAGAACCGCAGCCAGGTTCTCCGTCGGGTTTCCGAGGCCTTTCCTCCGAGTCTTCATTATGCTAAGTTGCAGCTCTGCAAATGAAATAGTGTTTACTGAACAAGCTGCTCCGCAGGACCTGCAGGCGAATGGTCAAGTGTCCACTTGACACGACCCGGTACCAGTCTGACCTCAGACGCAGAACTCTTTCTCAGGAGCTCTCAAATAATCAACACCATTCACGCAGCGTGCGGGAGTGCAGGTGTGTGGGGTAGGGAGATAAAGGTGACCAGGATCAATAACTGGTGATAAATTTAGACTGATATGATCAATATTTATTGAGCTACACATACAGAAGTCTGTCTCTCAGTATGGCGTCGGGCCGCCGTGTTCGCTAACCCAACACGCCAGACGTCTCGGTATGGAGCTGTAGAGGTTCCTGATGGAGTCCTGTGATAATCCATCCCATGCAGCTTAAACATCCTCACACAGTTCCTGCAGATGGTGCGGTAGGGGTGGAGGTGGAGGCTCGTTTTGGGGTTCTAATCTATGATGTCATCCTGAGGTTAGGAAGCTAATGAAAGCAGGCGTTTATAGCTTCGTTGTTTGCAGTGGTGTTCCAGGTGGTTGTTACAGTGTTGCTAGTGGTTACCTGTCTTATATACTTCACTGTATATACCCATATATAACCTCGTATATACTCAGTATATAACCTAAAGCTACACCGGAGGAGCCTGTTAACCCGTTAGCTGCTACTTTAGCAGCACCTCGTTCAAGTCTATTCATTTGACATATACACAATCTATAACTACAACCGTACATGCATTAGCGAGATCCTGCTGGTGTGGGTTTCCTCTCGCTCAGTGATGAGCCTAAAAGTGTCTGGTGTCCTCAAAGCGCCCTCTTGTGGAGAAGTTCTAGTGATAATCATAATCATTCATAGTTCATACCAAACAAACTATAGTAGATACTGAATAATTCATACTGGATACTCAATAGCTCCTAGTAGATACTGAATAACTCATGGTGGATACTGAGTAATTCATAGTGAATACTGAATAATTTATAGTAGATACTGAATAATTCATAGTGGATACTGAATCATTTATAGTAGATACTGAATAACTCATACTGGATACTGAATAATTCATAGTGGATACTGAATAATTCATAGTAGATGCTGAATAATTCATAGTGGATACTGAAATATTTATAGTAGATACTGAATAACTCATACTGGATACTAAATAATTCATAGTGGATACTGAATAATTCATAGTAGATACTGAATAATTCATAGTGGATACTGAATCATTTATAGTAGATACTGAATAACTCATACTGGATACTGAAGAATTCATAGTGGATACTGAATAATTCATAGTGGATGCTGAATAATTCATAGTAGATACTGAATAATTCATAGTAGATACTGAATAATTCATAGTGGATGCTGAATAATTTATAGTGGATGCTGAATAATTCATAGTGGATACTGAATAATTCATAGTAGATACTGAATAATTCATAGTGGATGCTGAATAATTCATAGTAGATGCTGAATAATTTATACTGGATACTGAATAATTCATAGTGGATGCTGAATAATTCATAGTAGATACTGAATAATTCATAGTGGATACTGAATAATTCATAGTAGATACTGAATAATTCATACTGGATACTGAATAATTCATAGTAGATGCTGAATAATTCATAGTGGATACTGAATAATTCATAGTGGATACTGAATAATTCATAGTAGATGCTGAATAATTCATAGTAGATACTGAATAATTCATACTGGATACTGAATAATTCATAGTAGATGCTGAATAATTCATAGTAGATACTGAATAATTCATACTGGATACTGAATAACTCATAGTAGATACTGAATAATTCATACTGGATACTGAATAACTCATAGTAGATACTGAATAATTCATACTGGATACTGAATAACTCATAGTAGATACTGAATAATTCATAGTAGATGCTGAATAATTCATAGTGGATACTGAATAATTTACTGAGAGCGTGTTGTAGCATGAGTTAAGCAGCTGCTTCCTGGTTTAACTGCACCCTCTGTTTTGAAGGCCTAGACTGAACACGCGTCTGATGCACACCAAGAAAACAGCTGTATCTGTTTGTTCCTTACATTGTGCCGGTGCTTTCTGAGTTGAAGGGCAGACAGACAAAGAGAGAACGGAGTCTGTGTTCAGACAGCTGGAGGATTTTCAACAGGGCTCTTCTCCCAACCGTGGTCCAACAGTGCCCCCAAGTGTCCAAGCTCAATTCAGGTCAACTGCAACTGTGGAAACAAGCATGGAAGCATGGATTTTCATTTAGACTGAATGTATAACTCTAAGCTCTAAATGTAGGTACTGTGGTATAGACTGAGTCTGTTCTACAGTCTCTCATTAGGTGGAGTGTATAACTCTAAGCTCTAAATGTAGGTACTGTGGTATAGACTGAGTCTGTTCTACAGTTTCTCATTAGGTGGAGTGTATAACTCTAAGCTCTAAATGTAGGTACTGTGGTATAGACTGAGTCTGTTCTACAGTTTCTCATTAGGTCGAGTGTATAACTCTAAGCTCTAAATGTAGGTACTGTGGAATAGACTGAGTCTGTTCTACAGCTTCTCATTAGGTGGAGTGTATAACTCTAAGCTCTAAATGTAGGTACTGTGGTATAGACTGAGTCTGTTCTACAGTCTCTCATTAGGTGGAGTGTATAACTCTAAGCTCTAAATGTAGGTACTGTGGTATAGACTGAGTCTGTTCTACAGTTCCTCGTTAGGTCGAGTGTATAACTCTAAGCTCTAAATGTAGGTACTGTGGTATAGACTGGGTCTGTTCTACAGTTCCTCATTAGGTGGAGTGTATAACTCTAAGCTCTAAATGTAGGTACTGTGGTATAGACTGGGTCTGTTCTACAGTTTCTCGTTAGGTGGAGTGTATAACTCTAAGCTCTAAATGTAGGTACTGTGGTATAGACTGAGTCTGTTCTACAGTTTCTCATTAGGTGGAGTGTATAACTCTAAGCTCTAAATGTAGGTACTGTGGTATAGACTGAGTCTGTTCTACAGTTTCTCATTAGGTGGATTGTATAACTCTAAGCTCTAAGTGTAGGTACTGTGGTATAGACTGAGTCTGTTCTACAGTTTCTCATTAGGTGGAGTGTATAACTCTAAGCTCTAAATGTAGGTACTGTGGTATAGACCGAGTCTGTTCTACAGTTTCTCATTAGGTGGAGTGTATAACTCTAAGCTCTAAGTGTAGGTACTGTGGTATAGACTGAGTTGTGATAGAGCTCTGCATTAGGTTGAATGGGTTTCTACCAGTGCTGTTGACCAGCTTGTCTGTAGACAGAGCCGTCCGTTGGGCGTACCATCTGCTCTCGGGCGGTATTAGCATTCTCTCGATGTTATAGGAGATTAATAATGGATAGGCACTTATACGCCGTCAAGTTTGACAGATATAACGTTTGATGGATTGCGGTTGACGTCCCTAATTACAGGCAAAGTCAGAGTCACATATCCATTAAGAGGGTACAAGAGCAATGAAATTGAGTTTGCGGGTAATATATGGCATGTGGATGGTAATTAACCAGCGCCGGACAGATTAAACACGCGGTGGGTACACAACGCTGAGGGTAATACACAGCCAGGCATTAACCGGCGCAAATACCGCGGGGTAATAACGAGCTATTAAACATTAAACACCGCAAACAGACATTAAAGTCTGGAAGCCAACGATAATAGCAGTGCAGGTGGCCGAGCCAGCCGAAACGCTGATGGACCAACGCGCCACTCTTGGAGCGACGGGGTGGCTAATTAGGCACTGTAGTTATAGATCGTTTGACAGTCTCCGATTTCTCCACCCACTAAATCTGGAGAACCTGGAAATACTAAGTTCCTCTGGGGGACTATTTGACCTCACAGCGCCCTGCAGCATGTATCCCTCCACCATGAATGGAGTTCAGAGCTGGGATCTTCTCCACACTATCATAAACAGCGTCTCAGACATCAGGCAGCGTATTCAGAACCACCTCCTGTAGGAACTTCCTGGGAGGGACTATTTCTTTGGCCTCACAGCGCCCTGCAGCATGTATCCCTCCACCATGAATGGAGTTTAAGGCTGAGATCTTCTCCACACTATCATAAACAGCGTCTCAGACATCAGGCAGCGTATTCAGAACCACCTCCTGTAGGAACTTCCTGTGAGGGACTATTTCTTTGGCCTCACAGCACCCTGCAGCATGTATCCCTCCACCATGAATGGAGCTTTAGAGCATATTACAGGCCAGAGTCTTGTCCTATTGGTTGGCCAATCTCACAGCGCTGTTGCCACTTGAATGCCCATTGACTTCAGTGACCGTTTGATAAGCAGTAGCATTACGGGTTACAGGTCAACATGGTGGACGCCGGTGTTTGACCGTTACTGCCTGGACGTGTCTCCTCCAGGGGAATGCTGGTTGGAGAGATAGGAGGGTCAGCGGAGAGTCCAGCGGCTATTTGTTTTGACCCATCTTCCGGGAGCGCTAGCCTGTAATTTCAGAATTGGCCCCGTGAATAGGCCGTGCGGCACTTCAGCTGTGATTAGTTTAATGAAATTAATTTGCCCAATCTCCTGAGCGCGCTCTGTTAACGGATTATTTCTATTAAGCACTCAATTTCCCTCCAAAATTGGAGACGGGTGGAGCGTTTTTTCCTCCGCCTTCCTTTCTTTTCTTGGTTCGCAGCGTGTGTTTGTCTGCTCGGCTCTCTCGTTATTTATCTCCCCGCGACCTCGCTCCATTAAGAGAGTTGTCAAATGGGTTTTTGTACGAGGGTGCGTTTGTGCCGTCAGATAATTAGACGACAAATCTGGGCATCTTAAAAAGCCTGGCGAATCACCTCCGCTACCTATTCCGCTCATTACGCTAATGAGGCGATTTCATTATCTTTGGATGACTTTGCCGCTCTCCTGTGGCCACATCCTGGAGGAAAACAAAGGCTCGGCCGCCGTTCAGGCCGTGTAGTCCTCAGATTAGCCATCTGGGATCAACCTGTGTAGAAGCCATAGTTCAAATCCCTTTTGTCCAGCCTCCCCACCAACACTTTACCGCAGATGTAGCCAATCGGCCAAGACAGGCATTCGCGTTACGTGGCTAATCTTGCTAATATGCTAATGAAAGCTAATGCATGTCAGTTAGCATGCTGCAACACTTTACTATCTCATAGGTAGTCAATCAGCCAAGACAGGCCTAGTTTTAGCATTCGGGCTACATGGCTAATGTGCTAATGGAAGATTATGCATTTTAGTTGGCATGCTGCAACACTTTACTATCTCATATGTGGTCAACCAATCAGGAAAGGCTTAGTTTTAGCATTCGGGCTACATGGCTAATGTGGCTAATATGCTACTGGAAGCTTATGCATGTCAGCTAGCATGCTGCAACACTTTACTATCTCATATGTGGTCATTTATCAAAGACAGGTCTAATTTTAACATTGAAGCTATGAGGCTAATGTTGCTAAAAAGCTAATGGAAGATTATTGCATGTCAGTTAGCATGCTGCAACACTTTACTCTCTCATATGTAGTCAACCAACCAAGACAGGCCTAGCTTTAGCATTGGGGCTACATGGCTAATGTTGCTAACATGCTAATAATTCATGTAGTACAGAAGTAGCAGTGGAGATGCTGTGATATCACACTTTGTTGCTATGATGTTGCTAGGCAGTTGCCATGGTATCAAAGGTGGTTGCTAAGGCCGCTACTTTAGTGCTACTATAGGATTGTTTCCTAAGTGGTTCTTGCTAAGTGCTGAATGGGAGTCTATGGGATGAAGGAGGGATGAGTAAACGACACATAGAGGAGTGCGGGTCAGTATGGCTGTGGATGCGAGTTGGGGATCTGTCCTGAGTGAGGACGTGCAGTTTGGTGGCTGGAGGTTACAGGAGACTGTAGGGTTTAAAGGGGGATGAAAATGAATGGGAGTCTATGGGGGGGAACGAGGGATGAACAGACGAGTGCGGGTCAGTATGGCTATGGATTAGAGTTGGGGATCTGTCCTAAGTGAGGACGTGCGGGTTTGGTGGCTGAAGGTTACAGGAGACTGTAGGTTTGAATGGGGGTGAGAATGAATGGGAGTCTATGAGAGGAACAAGGGATGAACAGACGAGTGCGGGTCAGTATGGCTATGGATGCGAGTTGGGGATCTGTCCTGAGTGAGGACGTGCAGTTTGGTGGCTGGAGGTTACAGGAGACTGTAGGGTTTGAATGGGGATGAAAATGAATGGGAGTCTATGGGGGGGAACAAGGGATGAACAGACGAGTGCGGGTCAGTATGGCTATGGATTAGAGTTGGGGATCTGTCCTGAGTGAGGACGTGCGGTTTGGTGGCTGGAGGTTACAGGAGACTGTAGGTTTGAATGGGGGTGAGAATGAATGGGAGTCTATGGGAGGAAGGGGGGATGAGTAAATGACACATAGAGGAGTGCGGGTCTGCGTGGCTGTGGATTAGAGTTTGGGGATCTGTCCTGAGTGAGGACGTGCGGTTTGGTGGCTGGAGGTTAAAGGAGACAGTAGGGTTTGAATGGGGGTGAGAATGAATGGAAGTCTATGGGAGGAACGAGGGATGAACAGACGAGTGCGGGTCAGTCCAGAGCTGAATGAGTGCTGTTGCTATGTAGGTACAGATCAATAATAATATAGAGACATGATCAGCAGAGGACACTCAGCCCCAGGACTCGCCGGTGCCCAGGGACAGGGGCATTAGCAGTCTGCTCGCCGCTCCGGCTGGCCAGGGAAAAGCTCCCGGAGCCAAGGAGCAGAGGAGGAACGTAATGGCTGATGGAGAACAACACCTGCTACAGTCAGGGCCCAGTGAAAGGAGGGAGCGAGGGAGCGAGGGAGGGAGCGAGGGGGGATTCACATTCATGCAGAGTAGCGTCAGCAGAGTGGCCTTACCCAGGACGGAGGTTCTCCGAGCTTCCTCAGCAAGGTCTGAACTGGGCTCTAAGGGCCACTGTAATAGGAACCCCCAGTGAGCGGAGATCCGGCTTCACCAGCGGCCCGCTCCCGTTAGGAGAGAGCTCCGGACGCCGGGCCTGGGGACCGGAGACCAGACCGGAGTTCTGTCAGAGCCAGACCTCACCCCATCGTCTACACCTTCTACCCAAAGACACCTGAACGTACCCCTCTACCCACACAGCCCTCCACCAGTCACACACCATAACCCCACCCACAATGACGTTCCTGTACCATACCTACACCCACAATGACATTACTGTACCATAACCCCACCCACAATGACATTACTGTACCATAACCCCACCCACAATGACATTACTGTACCATAACCCCACCCACAATGACGTTACTGTTCCATAACCCCACCCACAATGAGGTTACTGTACATAACCCCACCCACAATGACATTACTGTACCATAACCCCACCCACAATGACGTTCCTGTACCATAACCCAACCCACAATGACGTTACTGTTCCATAACCCCACCCACAATGACGTTATTGTACCATAACCCCACCCACAATGACGTTACTGTACCATAACCCCACCCACAATGACATTCCTGTATCATACTTACACCCACAATGACGTTCCTGTATCATACCTACACCCACAATGACATTACTGCACCATAACCCCACCCACAATGACGTTATTGAACTATAACTACACCCACAATGACATTACTGTACCATAACCCCACCACAATGACATTATTGAACTATAACTACACCTACAATATCATTTCTGTACCATAACTACACCACATTGACATTACTGCACCATAACCCCACCCACAATGACATTACTTTACCATACCTACACCCACAATGACGTTCCTGTACCATAACCCCACCCACAATGACATTACTGTACCATAACTCCACCCACAATGACATTACTGTACCATAACCCCACCCACAATGACATTACTGTACCATAACCCCACCCACAATGACGTTACTGTTCCATAACCCCACCCACAATGACGTTATTGAGCTATAACTACACCACATTGACATTACTGCACCATAACTACACCCACAATGACGTTATTGAACTATAACTACACCACATTGACATTACTGCACCATAACCCCACCCACAATGACGTTACTGTACCATAACTACACCCATGACTGACATTCCTGTACCATAACCCCACCCACAATGACGTTACTGTACCATAACCCCACCCACAATGACGTTACTGTACCATAACTACACCTACAATGACATTTCTGTACCATAACCCCACCCACAATGACGTTTCTGTACCATACCTACACCCACAATGACGTTCCTGTATCATAACCCCACCCACAATGAGATTATTGTACCATAACTACACCCACAATGACGTTATTGTACCATAACTACACCTTCAATGACATTTCTGCACCATAACTACACCCACATTAACATTCCTGTACCATAACTACACCCACCAATGACATAAATGACCAATAACTACACCCTCAATAAGGTTAGTGCACCATAACCCCACCCACGATGACTTTATTATACCATAATTACACCCACAATGACGTTATTGTACCATAACTACACCCACAATGACATTCTTGTACTATAACTACACCCACCACTGAAATAAATGAACAATAACTACTTCCACAATAACATTCCTGTACTATAACTACACCCACCACAGACATTCATGCACCATAACTACACCCAGAAGGACATTATTGTATCATAACTACACCCACAATAACATTCCTATACTATAACTACACCCACCAATAACATTTCTGTACCATTATGACATCCACAAGAACATTCCTGTACCATAACTACACCCACCAAAAACATTTCTGTACCATTACTACATCCACAAGAACATTGCTATACCATAACTACACCGACCACAGACATTCATGCACCATAACTACACCCACAATGACATTCCTGTACCATAACTACACCCACAATCATATTCCTGTACCATAACTACACCCACAATGACATTCCTATACCATATCTACACCCACCAATGACATTCCTGTACTATAACTACACCCACGACTGACATTTCTGTACTATAACTACACCCACGACTGACATTCCTGTACTATAACTACACCCACGACTGACATTCCTGTACTATAACTACACCCACCACTGACATTCCTGTACCATATCTACACCCACCAATGACATTCCTGTACTATAACTACACCCACGACTGACATTCCTGTACTATAACTACACCCACGACTGACATTCCTGTACTATAACTACACCCACCACTGACATTCCTGTACCATATCTACAGCCACTTCCTGTCCGTGGCACCTGAGGCATCATTCTGCCCTATCTCCACCCAGCTAGTGTGCTAAGAATGCTAGCCGTGCTCAGCAGTGATATCTATTCTCCTGTATTACATTACCGCACCCACCAGGGACCTCCTAGGTGTTTTAACCACACACATTAATAACTTTCATTATTAATAACCCAGCAATAACCACACACACCACACACTAGCAGCACCAACCAGGAGTATCAGCAAACACTAACCACACCCACTGTTTATTAGTCACACCAACCCCTGACCTTATTGTCCTACCAGGCCCAGTGGTCCTTCCTAACAACTGTCCTTGTCCAGCCGCAGTGTTTTCATTTCTGCCTCCAGATGCTCCAGCTCCCCCGCGGCCCCCTGAGCCCGAAGTCCACTTCCATGCCGTATTGTTCTCGGGGCTGTTCTAGGCCACTGCGTCCCCAGGGCTTCAGCCTGTACCAGCAATGACCCGCAACAGCAACCTACATCTAATAGTCCTGCTGGAGCTGCAGTGGACGTATCGATGCGGATGACCGGTCTGCGTTTAGAGCTAGCCTGCTGTTTCTGTTTACAGGTATGTGCTAGCTGGAAGCTGCTATGCAGGAAAGCTCAGGGAAAGAGTGGAAGCCAAGGAGTGGAAGTGGCTAACTGATATAAAGAGCCTGGCAGGGGTGCCAGATTGCTTTAACGACCAAATAATTGATTCTGAATCTGCCTAATTGCTTTGATTGTCATGCGCCGTAAATAATTATGCATCATTAACAGCAGAAATGTAAAGAGCATCTCAAGAGCGGAGCGCTAAGAATGTTTTCAATTAGATAACTGTTTAAAATCAATTACAGTTATTGGACAAGCACTTAGATAAACAGATATTCAGGAATTTATTGTGTCCACTGTTCAGGCGGCAGTGGGTCACTGCGTTAACCTGCTGTTCAGAACCAAATGACGCCTGTAACTTTATTTCATTTTTATTTATTAGATCCTTCGCTTTCTCAAGCATGTAGCTTCAGGTTTTGTAGCTGTCTTGAGGCGGGGGTGGGAGTGTATACATGCGGTAAAGGGCTCAGAGTAAGGGTATACATGCAGTGAGAGATCTGAAAGAGATCAGAGTAAGGGTATACATGCGGTGAGAGATCTGAGAGAAATCAGAGTAAGGGTATACACGTGGTGAGAGATCTGAAAGAGATCAGAGTAAGGGTATAGACACGGTTAGAGATCTGAAAGAGATCAGAGTAAGGGTATACATGTGGTGAGAGATCTGAAAGAGATCAGAGTAAGGGTATACATGAGGTGAGAGATCTGAAAGAGATCAGAGTGAGGGTATACACGCCGTGAGAGATCTGAAAGAAATCAGAGTAAGGGTATACAATCAGTGAGAGATCTGAAAGAAATCAGAGTAAGGGTATACACTCAGTGAGAGATCTGAAAGAGATCAGAATGAGGGTATACATGTGGTGAGAGATCTGAAAGAGGCCAGAGTGACGGTATACATGTAGTGAGAGATCTGAAAGAGATCAGAGTGAGGGTATACACTCGGTGAGAGATCTGAAAGAGATCAGAGTGAGAGATCTGAAAGAAATCAGAGTAAGGGTATACATGCAGTGAGAGATCTGAAAGAAATCAGAGTGAGGGTATACACACAGTGAGAGATCTGAAAGAGATCAATGTAAGGATATACGTGCGGTGAGAAATCTGAAAGAAATCAGGGTAAGGGTATACGTGCGGTGAGAGAGATCAGAGTGAGGGTATACATGCACTGAGAGATCTGAAAGAGATCAGAGTAAGGGTATACACGCGGAGAGAGATCTGAAAGAGATCAGAGTGAGGGTATACACGGGGTTGGAGATCTGAAAGAGACCAGAGTGAGGGTATACATGGGGTGAGAGATCTGAAAGAGATCAGAGTGAGGGTATACATGTGGTGAGAGAGCCGAAAGAGATCAGAGTGAGGTTATACACGCAGTGACAGATCTGAAAGAGATCAGAGTATGGGTATATATGTGGTGAGAGATCTGAAAGAGACAAGAGTGAGGGTAAGATGCGGTGAGAGATCTGAAAGAAATCAGAGTAAGGGTATACATGCGGTGAGAGATCTGAAAGAGACCAGAGTGATGGTATACATGCGGTGAGAGGTCTGAAAGAGATCAGAGTAAGGGTATACATGCAGTGAGAGATCTGAAAGAGACCAGAGTGATGGTATATACGTGGTGAGAGATCTGAAAGAAATCAGAGTAAGGGTATACATGTGGTGAGAGATCTGATAGAGATCAGAGTAAGAGTATATATGCGATGAGAGATCTGAAAGAGATCAGAGTAAGGGTATACATGCAGTGAGAGATCTGAAAGAGACCAGAGTGAGGGTATACACACGGTGAGAGATCTGAAAGAGATCAGAGTAAGGGTATACACTCGGTGAGAGATCTGAGAGAAATCAGAGTGAGGGTATACACGCAGTGAGAGATCTGAAAGAGATCAGAGTGATGGTATACATGCAGTGAGAGATCTGAAAGAGATCAGAGTGAGGTTATACACGCAGTGACAGATCTGAAAGAGATCAGAGTAAGGGTATACATGCGGTGAGAGATCTGAAAGAGATCAGAGTGAGGGTATACATGCAGTGAGAGATCTGAAAGAGATCAGAGTGAGGGTATACATGCAGTGAGAGATCTGAAAGAGACCAGAGTAAGGGTATACATGCGGTGAGAGATCTGAAAGAGACCAGAGTGAGGGTATACATGTGGTGAGATATCTGAAAGAGATCAGAGTAAGAGTATACACACGGTGAGAGATCTGAAAGAGACCAGAGTAAGGGTATACACACGGTGAGAGATCTGAAAGAGACCAGAGTGAGGGTATACATGTGGTGAGAGATCTGAAAGAGACCAGAGTGAGGGTATACATGCGGTGAGAGATCTGAAAGAGATCAGAGTAAGGGTATACACTCAGTGAGAGATCTGAAAGAGACCAGAGTGAGGGTATACACTCGGTGAGAGATCTGAAAGAGATCAGAGTGAGAGATCTGAAAGAGATCAGAGTGAGGGTATACACTCAGTGAGAGATCTGAAAGAGACCAGAGTGAGGGTATACACTCGGTGAGAGATCTGAAAGAGATCAGAGTGAGAGATCTGAAAGAGATCAGAGTGAGGGTATACACTCGGTGAGAGATCTGAAAGAGACCAGAGTGAGGGTATACATGCGGTGAGAGATCTGAAAGAGATCAGAGTAAGGGTATATATGTCGTGAGAGATCTGAAAGAGATCAGAGTAAGGGTATACATGTGGTGAGAGATCTGAAAGAGATCAGAGTGAGGGTATACATGTGGTGAGAGATCTGAAAGAGATCAGAGTGAGGGTATACATGTGGTGAGAGATCTGAAAGAGACCAGAGTGAGGGTATACACTCAGTGAGAGATCTGAAAGAGATCAGAGTAAGGGTATACACTCAGTGAGAGATCTGAAAGAGACCAGAGTGAGGGTATACACTCTGTGAGAGATCTGAGAGAAATCAGAGTTCCCGTCTCAGTAGATGTTTATTTCTACATAAATGAAAAATCCCAGATGTGCTTTGGACCACGTTCCCACACATGAGCGGTTATTCCACCTAATTCAGGATGTTGGCCATTCATCATGAAGTGCTCCCACATTAACGACGGCGCCCGGTCCCTAAAAGAAATGAAGGCAGGCACAGTGAGCGGCTGGGGGCCGGACCGGTAGGCTCCATGTGTGCGCTGCGGGTTCAGGGTTGAATTAGCCTCTCGCGCCAGCGCTAGCGCGTCACGGCGGCGCGTGTGCTTGTCTATTAGGAGATAAACGCCAGTGCCTGGATTCATTATATCTGCCATTATATCTCCTGCATGTTATTTCCCAGGACGCCCACTGTCTGAAAGCCTGTTTCAAAAAGCAAATATTGGAGGCAGCGCCGCCTTGCCTTTCTCTTGACACATTTTTAATATATTTGAGTCATTATGCTCCATATTTACCCAGCACACACATGAGCCACCCGCCGCATAAGAGGAAACGGCTAATGGGAGCGGTCCTCAGGAGGGCCCGGAGGATCTACATCAACATTAATTAAAACGGCTTATGAAATATGATTACAGATAAGAGCGGGTAAGCCCGAGCGCGCGCTGATCAAAGAGGCCGGCCTTTATTGCTCTGTTTGACTGCGCTAATAAACACGGGCGGGGTTGGTGTTTGCAGTGATTGAGCATTACAGGGACTGTTAGCGGTAAAACGACTCCGCTTCCCCCGTTTACCTCAAATGTAGTCCATCAACCGAGACCTGCTGGGCGCCTGAAGCTCGCTTCCTCAGTTTTAGCATCCGAGCTACAAAGCTAGTTTAGGTATGCATGCTGATTAGCATGATGCTAATTATAGTAGGGAGGGCTAATGTTGTGGTCAGGGGCTGGTGAGCGGCCTTGCTGGACTAGGCTGGGTAGCTTGCCAAGAGGTAGAATGAGAAACAGCTAATGCTAACACTATACCTAGCACTGATACATACTTTCACCACTTCTGCAGCTAGCTGGCTAGTGTCGCTAGCTTGGTTAACAACAAGGCCAAGCTATCTCCAGCTTCCCCTTCACATCCCTAATGAGAGAGTGGAGATGTTCAGTATCTTCAATAAACTGAATTATCTGGTTTATCTGTTATTAATCAAATCAAATCGACGTGTGTTTGTCCGATACATGGTCATACACCGTAGAACGAGTAGTGACATGTTTGACTACTGCTTGTTCATATAAAACAAGGATTAAATAAGAAAGAGAATATCTGAAATTTTAAAAATTAACATGAGATTGAAAATTATATATGAGAGAATAACATAAAATAAAATGTATACAAAAGAAAAATGTAGTTTTAAAATTTTAAGCTAAATTAAAATAAATTAAATGTCCAGTTTAAGCTGAATAAAGTCCAAAAAGTTAAAGAAAGTTAAAGAAAATGGAAAATATAAAAAGTAAAACAGTAAAAAAGTTTTAAAAAGCAAAAAGAAGTAAAAAACATAAGATGAAAAGGGAAAGAATTAAAACTGTTTAAAGTTTAAGGTAAAAATGTAATACAGTAAAAAAGAAAGAAAAGTAAATGTTAGAAAAATAAAATGTAAAAATAAGTAAAAAAAGAAATAAGTTTAAAAAGTCTAAAGGTAAAACTTAAGAGGTCAAAAAGTAAAAAAGTTACTAAAGTTTATAAAGTTAAAGTAAAACAGCAGAACAGGTTTTAAAAAGTAAAAGGAAATAAAAAAGGAAATGAAATATTTAAAGAGATGAGCAGGCCCGGTAAAGGTCAGGAAAGGTCAAGGTGTCTCCACATGGTTCCAAGCGTTAATACAAACTTAATAATTAAATAATATAAAGGAAATAATTAAATGATATAAACTTATTAATGAAATAATAAAAACTTAATAATGAAATAATAAAAACTTAATAATGAAATAATATAAACTTAATAATGAAATAATAATATAACGGTAATAATTAAATAATATAAAGGAAATAATTAAATGATATAAACTTATTAATGAAATAATAAAAACTTAATAATGAAATAATAAAAACTTAATAATGAAATAATATAAACTTAATAATGAAATAATATAAACTTAATAATGAAATAATATAAAGGTAATAATTAAATGATATAAAGGTAATAATGAAATAATATAAAGTTAATAATGAAATAAAATAAAGTTAATAATTAAATAATATAAAGTTAATAATGAAATGATATAACTGTAATAATTAAATAATATAAAGGTAATAATTAAATGATATGACTGTAATAATGAAATGATATAACTGTAATAATGAAAGGGAGGTATTTCTGAACATCTCTGGAGCAGGCGCTCTCAGTCTGAGGACACGTGTAGGTAGCCATGGGGACCCCTGTCTCCCATCCCCACCACTCTGAAGAACTGACCCACCTCACTCCAAACTAAATAATAAATATTAATAAATAATAATTTTATTTTAAAGTTAAGTCTAATTTTAGAATTCGCTCTGATGTCATCATGTCATGTAGCAGGGTGTGGTCCAGGGCTCCATCCAGGTGATCATGATACACCTTTACACTGTGTCAGTATTAGGATGTAGTGGGTTCAGAGGTCAAGGCCCAGCAGACCGGCTCATTAACCCCCCAAATGGAGAGATCTGACCAGAACCCCGGACAGGACGTGGACACGTGGGGTGTTTACAGCGCGGCAGTGGACATTTCATAGGGACCCAGGTGTCACATGACAGGAAGTTAATATAGTATAGCCCACTGATAAACCTATAACAGCAGAGCCAATAGTCTTCAGAGGCTCGGACAGGCCACGCCCACTTTCAAGGAGCAGCGATAAGGCATACGTAAACAACACCACCTTTATCTCAAACGTAGTCAATCAACTCTGACATGCTTGCGTCCAAGCTTCCTCCCAAGCTTTAGCGCTGATGAAGCTACGATGGCATCAGGCAGGGCAGGTCTCTTGTAGGAACTCCTTGTGAGTGAGTTTAGAGGGGACGTCTGCCGTTACCTTCACCACCACTGGGAGCAGATCTGCCTCTGGAACAGTCCGACTCTTGCCGTGGCTTGGTTGTGCCTCTCAGTAGAATGGTTTTAGAGAGCTTTGGCCTCGAGAATAGTGGGACCCATGTTTGAGCGAATCTAGTAACAATATACGGCCAGCAGGGGGCGATGTGTGGTCCACTCACCAAGCCACTCTTCCTCGCATGCAGCGGCAAAAGATGGTGTGCTTTCTGAGATGATATGACTGGAGGGAGAGGAGGCTCATCCACTGAAGGGGAGTGCTTCACATGGCCTTCTGTTTCTCAGATGGAGCCAATTAGCCAGAGTTAGGGGCCTGGAACAGGACCCCAGACCTTCACCCAGGGAGGTAAAGGTACCCAGGGGGCCTGGAACAGGACCCCAGACCTTCATCTACTGAGGTAGAGGCACCCAGGGGCCTGGAAGAGGACCCCAGACCTTCATCTACTGAGGTAGAGGCACCCAGGGGCCTGGAAGAGGACCCCAGACCTACACCCAGGGAGGCAGAGGCACCCAGGGGCCTTGAAGCGAGAGGACCTCCAAACCTTCACCCAGGATTGGCTAATGGTAGAGGCACCCAGGGGCCTGCAGAATAAGCGATTCTCCAGACAATACCCAGGGAGGCAGCAGGCACCCAGGGGCCTGGAAAAGCGACCCCAAACCTATTCTCCCAGGGAGGGTGGCTGGTTAAAGGCACCCAGGGGCCTGGAAGCGGAGCCCCAGACCTTCATCTACGAGAGGTAGAGGCCACCCTCAGGGGCCTGGAAGAGGACCCCAACCTTCACCCCACGGGAAGGGTGAGGCGGAAGTGGTTAGAGGCACCCAGGGCCTGCGAAGAGGACCACCGAAACCTGTCACCCAAGGGAGTCCGGTAGAGGCACCCAGGGGCCTGGACGAAAAGGACCCCAGACCATCACCCAAGGGACGGTAGAAGCCACCCAGGGGCACTGCAGAAAGAGGACCCCCCAACCTTCAGCCCAGGGTAAGGGGTAGAGGCACCCAGGGGCCTGGAACAGGACCCCAGACCTTCACCCAGGGAGGCAGAGGCACCCAGGGGCCAGGAGCAGGACCCCAGACCTTCATCTACTGAGGTAGAGGCACCCAGGGGCCAGGAAGAGGACCCCAGACCTTCATCTACTGAGGTAGAGGCACCCAGGGGCCTGGAAGAGGACCCCAGACCTACACCCAGGGAGGTAGAGGCACCCAGGGGCCTGGAACAGGACCCCAGACCTTCACCCAGGGAGCTGTTAGATGGGCACCCACAGGCGGCCAGGATACAAGAGACACCCCAGACACACTCCTCACCATACCAGCGGCAGGCAAAAGAACGACAATAGACCAAATGAAACGAAGAGGGCCAGACGCCCACAGGGGGTCCGTAGCAGAATAAGGCCGACCCCAAGACCTTGATCCCAACCCAGGGAGGATAGAGAGCACAAGCACCCATAGGGGGACATAGAAAGAGGACACGCGCACAAAACCCAAATCACCCCAAGACCGTCACAAGGTACAGGCACCCAGGGGCACCTGAGGTCTTAAAGAAGGGATCTCCCAGGGGATACACCTTCGCCGCGCTCCTTTCATACTACTGACACCACAATTTCGATCGATTAGGTAGAGGCATCCCAGGGCCTGAAGAGGACCCCAAGACTCTCCATCACCCAATGGACCGGCAGAGGCGCGCCGGGCGAGGCCACTGCGAACACGGCGGACCCCAGACCATTCCAACCTCAAAGACAGGAGCGCAGGGGAGGTAAGAGAGGCCACCCAGCGGGGCCCTGGACACAAGTAACAGGACCCGCAGTAGAGACCACGTAAATCAACCTAAGAGAGGTAAATGGACGCACTCTGGGGAGGGAGCATGGAAACAGGAAGACCCCCAGACCCACAACAACCTAGCAGAGGTCAAAGGCCACCCAGGTGGTCTGTGACAATGAACAGGAGACCCAGGACCTAGGCAACCCAGGGGTCTGCATTTATTAATTACAGTGTAGCCATATCCTGCCACTTGTCACAAACACACAGTGCCCAATACTCAACTACTCAGAGAGATCAGTGCGAAGGAGAGTCTGACCGCGGACAGGTAGGAGCTTTGAGACTCACGGAGGGCCACAGCACATTAAACAGGACCCCCCTCGCCCCGAGGATATCAACGTCAGTTGTGAGACATGTCCGGCCGTGGGGAGAACGACCGGTACAAGCAGAAAAAACTTACTGAGGATGGGGCTTAGGAAAGTGCGAATGATGGAGTATCAGGGACATGCGGGAGACACACACATGTACGAGCTGTGTGTCAGATGGAATTACTAATAGTAAACTGAGGGATTCCCGGGTGTGAAGTGTGGCCGAGTGCGTCAGCACACAAGGTAAACACGGAACATTCCCACAACGAGCGGGCAAGTATGATTACGGAAGTTGATTTATCCTGGGGAAAGATAATGTGAAAAGGGAACGGCAGTAAGTGCTGGTGACTAGGCGTGATTGTATGTGCAGAGAAACTTACATGCTGTACGCCTGAATGGTGTGGGGAGCCTAAAACTGTATCAGCTGAGTGGGTGGAGCTAAATGCTATAGGCTGCTGAGTGTGGATGGGCAGCCTAGAAAAGACTGCTTATTGATTTGGCTGGAGAGCATAGGGGGGTTCTTACGAAGCCATAATGCCAAAGTTGAATGGGTGAAGGCTGAAAAAACCACTTACTCTGTAAGGTTTAGAGTGGGTGGAGCCTAAAACTTATAGCTATAGGCTGAATGGGCGCGGGGGCCATAATCTACATGTGTTGTTAGTGGACATCTGAAGCACGTCGGAGCCCTCGGGTGGATGACTTCTAGCGGCTTGTTTGAACTTCAGGTGAGTGAGGTGGGAAGTTACGCCTAGGGCACACTGCTGGAGGACGGAACGGGTCCTCTCTGGGCGGCAGGATGAGAGCATCGTAAGATGAATCCGACGAGGGGGCCGGGGTAACTCCGAACAGCAGAGCGAGGGATTCCCCGGCCACTTACGTCTGGTCGAGATCGGCTGCGCAGAGAATGCACTGAGTCAATTTATCTTCACCTCCAACACACTGTAAAAAAGACAAGCCTGAAGAAGCAAACAACACCTCTCCAGTCCCGCTACCAGATGTAGGCAAAAAGTGATGACGAACGGCCTTCAGTCGGATTTGTGACGCCCAAACCCCCGAGCACAATCAATAACGAGCCGAAATCGGATAGTCGGCAGAGCAGCCGCATGATGAACAAAACACAGCGACGGGTCATGATAAACAACCGCCCCCCAAATCTTAAGCCTGGAGACACATTCATTGGCATTGTGCTGCACGTCAGCGGCTGAGTCACCTTTCCAGACCATGCAAGACAAGAAGTAGACCATACTGTGTCTCACACACGTCCGGATCCCGGATTGATGGTGTACCCATCCATGTTTGACAGGGACTGTGTATGAAAGCAGGACAGAATCTCCATCAGCCCCACTGTACAGTACAGGATATCTAGAACCATGGACCACATCTAAAGATGCCCACAAAGCCCTTGAAGGGAACCGTGGTTCAAGGTTATAACAACAGGTGAGCAACACCGATAAAGTGGAGAACCGTGTACAACTAGCATGGATGTCAGCCACCCAGTACTACACAAGCTCAGGCAACAGATAGATGACTATCTAGCGGATGTGCACCTAATACAAATGTCTCGAGTGAGCAACTAGATACTGGTGATGAGCAAACCGTGATGCTATGTGGTGCCCACCATATATTGTGCAGATGGAACTCACAGATTACCTATTATAGGTATGCACACCCATCGTACTATGTGCGTGATCAAGAGATACTTCGAGTGCTGAGCACCTATACACACTAACGTCGATGAGCATACCGTGGGGACCCCTCTGACTAGGCCGGTAGGCACGAGATCGAAATACTAGCCCCATATTGATTGTTACTAGTAGAGTTGGGCCCACCTAATACAATCCGATAAGCACTATATACTGTAGTCATGGGCCAAACCGATTCACGTATGTGGTGGCCACCATATACTTTGGGATTGATAGGCAAATGGTGCCCTTCGACTCTGCACCTTATGTACTAGGTGAATAGTGGAGCACTAGGACATCTATGGCAGTGAGCACTTGATACTATATGGTGACCACATAGTGCGGTGATACAGAGCTCGCATAAGCATATTGACGTGGGTCTTTTTTACTATGTTGGTTGCCACCATGTTATACTGTGTCGTGAGCACCCAACATACCTGCTACAGCTGGAACCAGATCGCTGTTAGATCTTATGCACCCTGATACTAGTTGCGGTGCAGCAATAGAACATGCTATTGCAGTGAGCACTTGATACTATATGGTGAGCACTAGTTACTGAGTAACTGATGCTATGTAGTGCACACCCGATACTATTCGACTGGCAACAGATGCTAGTGTGTGTTCACCTGATATGGAGTGGTGTAGCTAGATATGATGTGGTGAGCAACTGATGAGGTAAGTATCCTAATGGTGCACACCAGATACTATTAGGTGAGCACCAGATACACACACAGTCTGGTTCTCGCTGCCGGGAACCTGGTGCTCACCTGATTTCTACATACATCATGTCCCTTGAGGCGCTCCACAGAGGGGCGCTCCACCCGTGTCATTCCGAGGGCTTTGGTGTGAAACGATTCCGTGGGAGCCTAACTGGAACTACATCTGGCTCTACACCCCTCCCCCCAACTCACTGGTGAAGCGGCAGTCCTGGCGCCGCTGCTGGCTCTGACGTAACGCTGAAACCACGTGAACCTCCAGCTCCATCGTGCTCCTTCATCCCGTCCTGTGTTCTGTGTCACTCTGAGCATCACACGAGTGGGAGACGTGGAGGGTCTGTCACCTGTCAGCCTGTACACGAACGCCGCTTCACGCCTCGCCAATCTAACTCATCCACATCAGCGTGACGAGCCATGCCTTCGCCTCCGTCCACCACGCATCCACTTCCCGTCCCCTTCAGCTACGTGGGCGGACAAACGAAAGGTTTTCCCTTTAACCTCAGACTTCCTTTACACAGTCAGCTGTGTGATGTTCCATGTACAGTGTCCAGAAAAGGCTGGGGGTCTGCACGAGGGGTCCGCTAAAATCACTTAACACAAGACCAATGATCTAAAACCAGCTAAAAACCAGCTACCAAAAATCTCAAAACGAGAACGATAAAATTCATCAACTAAACAAATGTAAACAATGTAATAGAATTTACAGAATTAGAGAATTTACACTCCAGAAGTGAAATGATCTGGTTTCTTTTTGCTCCGAAGATGCTTTAAGATTGCTGTATGCCAGTTTTAAGATCAAGTTCCGTATTTCTAGGTGTGTTAGTGTCACAGAACGGATCCACAACCGAGGTGAAGAGTCAAGTGCAGGTTTAATTGGCAAATATTCAAAGTCCAAAAAACAGTCCAGGTTCGATATCAGAAAATCCATCCAATGATAAACAAGAAAGTAACCAAAAACCGAGATACCAAAGCCGAAAACCATAAACGAAGCAGGGGTACAAAACCAGGAAACGAAATACATACAAACAAACGGCTCAGAATTGCAGGAAACACCAAACAAGACTGGACACTGAACAAAGGCCAACATGGAGGTTTTAAACATACAAAATGGCCTCTGATTGCGATCAGGTGGGAAACCCAGGACTAGAACTCAGGTGAGGGCGACCTCTGTGGGCAGGGAGGGGCAACAGCAGCCTGAGATGTGACAGTTATCTTGTTTAAAGTGGATTTAAGTGGCCTGTTTAAGCATGTTTTTATAAAATCAGCAAAATTAATATCTGCCAGTATAGTTAGAACACTTGAATTACCAAAATCAATAAGTAAAAATGTCTAGAAATTAAACAAATAACCTCAAAATTAGCTTAAAACAGCTAACCTTAAAATCAGAATTTTAGTATATATGGGCCAGATATATATGATCATTTATTTGTTAAGTGTAAATATTAATATAATAATTTTCTTCGGTAGATTGATTTTACATCCATGCTGCATCAGCACGTCTTTTATTTCTGGTGGCACAAAATGACAAATATGATGCTCCCCGACAAAGTATAAGTATACACTTATATTGTCTTAAGGACAATATATCTTATTTTCAGATTTGAAAATTATTTTAAGCTGGTTTTAAGGATTTTTAAGGATTTGTAAAAATCCATAAAACCAAATGTTTTCATCTCACTTTTATTTTTATTCATTTTGAAAATACAAACCAAAACTGTGAACCCAACAATAACTCAAACAATATAACGAAATATATTATATACACTTGACTAGTACAATGACTTTATTTATAATTTGTTTATCTTAAAAACCTAATTTTCATTTTTTTAAAGCTAAATTTGTTACTTTTTTACATTTATTTGTCTGTTTTACTGGCAGATCCAGTTTGGCTTACTGGCAATAAGATACATAACTTTAAAACTAAGTTACAGCAACCTGAAAACGATTATTACATAATCTACAATAATTTTAAGATACCAACTACATACAAGATTGACTGACTTGTCAAAATATACACTTTTGCAGTGCAAATTTTTAATTTACAACTTAAATGACTGTATTAAGAGATAATACAATGTGGGCCTTAATGTACCAATCCCCACCCCAAATGTAAATACAACAATAATATGACTAAATATGAGATTTTGAGCTAAAATGAGATTTTTATTAGTGAAATGATATTATTTCTAGTTGCTATATTATAAAAAGCTGGTATTTAGATTTCCTATAGCTAGTGTTAAAATTGTTACATTACTTTCTAGATATTTTTTACTAGTAGATAATTTGGCTCATTTAAGCATGTTCCATAACATCCACAATTACTAAATTCACTTCAAACAACCCATCAGGAAATGACTTTTAAAAACTTTAAAACTAGGTTACAATAACCTAAGACACACTAACTAGACAGAATATCATTTACTTCTCAAAATGTGACATTTTTTAATATACAACTTAAACAATATTTCTCAAGATATGGAAAATTATATGCAAAACTAAAATCACTTAAAACTGGTAAAAACATTTAGCCTAAATAACTTTAGTGCTACAACAAGTTCAAAATTAGAATTTTAAGATATAAGATTACTTGTCAAAATCTAAATTTTGGCACTAAAAAATGTAATGAATTTTATTTATTTATTAAAATTGAATTTTATCTATTGTATATTTAACGATGTATAAATGATGTTTGGGGTGTGAGTGTTGAAGCCGGGTCCGGATAAGATGCAGGTGGGAACGCCGCATACGTGTTTAATCTGAAAGCGCCGGTTAAACTAGCTGCGGCTAATCCGGAGGCGTGTAAACGAGGCTTTGCTGTACGCTGGGTTTCAGAAAGACCTCAGAGCTTCAAAAGAGCTATCAAATGATCGGGCGTGTGTTTACTCACCTCGGGGACAAACAGCACACAATCCAGGGTTTAATATCCTCCTGCACAAAGCCCGGCTTGTGCCTGACCCAGCCGGAGTCATGTGAACACACTGGCCTCGCTATCACCGGTACAAACCAACCGGGTCAGGATTCCAGGGATGCTGCAAACAGCAGTGCCATGGTGTTGTGATCCTGCCTGCGAGCCACCTGGGCCAGGCCTTCACGGGTCAGCCCCTGAGCACCCTCGCCTGGGCTCCAGGGGGTCCGGAGAGTACAGTGAGAGAATCACATGGGTGTATTTCTGACACGCTATACCTATACGGTCTCGCCAGAATCTCGGAAAGCATCATCTACATCATATCGCCAGGATCAAAGAGAGCCGGTAATAAGAGCATTATCCTTATCAGGCGCGGTGATGAAACTCCGGCCCTGGAGAAGCCCGAATAAATCAGCAATTAATTTAGGAGGAGATAAGGAGGGATATACGGGAGGCCCGTCTGGAGATACGTATCAGAAAATGAAATATGCTGCACGTATAGATGTCAGCGCCGCGATACGGGGAGGCTGGTGTTCTCAGAACCCGCAGCTCCTTCCTACAGTCTCAGCTTTGTTTTTGGTGGGTCACCGCAGTTTATGAGCTGGGACGATAGTATCAGTAGATTTATGAAGGCACGGAGTAAAAACTGGATGTGGAAATATAATACTAACACTCCGGGGAATACTGAATGGAACCTCAGGGAAATTAATAGTACGCACATGCGTCTAATAAATTAGGATGTCTCAACGTTACAGAAAAAATAATTACGTTAATAATATCGTTTCATTACCAGCTGAAGATCTGTGACGGTTGGTAATGACTCCTTTAGAGGGCGATGGTGAGTCCTGTACACGGTGGTGGTGAGTGGTCTTTGATGGTTTGTAATGACTCCTGTAGACAAGGGTGTTGAATGGTCTATACAGAAGTCATCACCCACCGTCCAACAGTGGTTGCGAGTGCTGTGTGACGGTGGGTGATGATGAGGCGATGGTGAGTGCTGTGTGACGTTGGGTGATGATGATGGTGGTGGTGAGAGCTGTTTGCTGGTGGGTGATGATGAGGGTTTTGGTGAGTGCTGTTTGACAGTGGTGGTGATGATGATGGTGGTGGTGAGTGCTGTTTGACGGTGGTGGTGATGATGAGGGTTTTGGTTAGTGGTGTTTGACGGTGGGTGATGCTGATGACGGTGGTGGTGAGAGCTGTTTGACGGTGGGTGATGATGAAGGTGGTGGTGGTGAGAGCTGTTTGACGGCGGGTGATGATGAGGGTTTTGGTGAGAGCTGTTTGAAGGTGGGTGATGATGATGGTGGTAGTGAGTGCTGTGTGATGGTGGGTGATGATGATGGTGGTGGTGGTGAGAGCTGTTTGACAGTGGGTGATGATGATGGTGGTAGTGAGTGCTGTTTGACGGTGGGTGATGATGAGGCGATGGTGAGTGCTGTGTGAGGGTGGGGATGATGATGAGGGTTTTGGTGAGAGCTGTTTGATGGTGGTGGTGATGACTCCTGTAGAGGGCGATGGTGAGTGCTATGGTGGTGATGATGAGGGTTTTGGTGAGAGCTGTTTGACGGTGGGAGATGATGAGGGTTTTGGTGAGAGCTGTTTGACGGTGGGTGATGATGAGGGTTTTGGTGAGAGCTGTTTGACGGTGGGAGATGATGAGGGTTTTGGTGAGAGCTGTTTGACGGTGGGTGATGATGAGGGTTTTGGTGAGTGCTGTTTGACGGTGGGAGATGATGAGGGTTTTGGTGAGAGCTGTTTGACGGTGGGTGATGATGAGGGTTTTGGTGAGAGCTGTTTGACGGTGGGTGATGATCAGGCGATGGTGAGTGCTGTGTGACGGTGGGTGATGATGATGAGGGTTTTGGTGAGAGCTGTTTGACGGTGGGTGATGATGAGGGTTTTGGTGAGTGCTGTTTGACGGTGGGAGATGATGAGGGTTTTGGTGAGAGCTGTTTGACGGTGGGTGATGATGAGGGTTTTGGTGAGAGCTGTTTGACGGTGGGTGATGATCAGGCAATGGTGAGTGCTGTGTGAGGGTGGTGATGATGATGAGGGTTTTGGTGAGTGATGTTTGACGGTGATGATGATGAGGGTTTTGGTGAGTGCTGTTTGACGGTGATGATGATGATGGTGGTGGTGAGTGCTGTTTGACGGTGGGTGATGATGAGGGTTTTGGTGAGAGCTGTGTGAGGGTGGTGATGATGATGAGGGTTTTGGTGAGAGCTGTTTGACGGTGATGATGATGATGGTGGTGGTGAGTGCTGTTTGACGGTGGGTGATGATTAGGGTTTTGGTGAGAGCTGTTTGACGGTGGGTGATGATCAGGCAATGGTGAGTGCTGTGTGAGGGTGGTGATGATGATGAGGGTTTTGGTGAGTGCTGTTTGACGGTGATGATGATGAGGGTTTTGGTGAGTGCTGTTTGACAGTGGGTGATGATGAGGGTTTTGGTGAGAGCTGTGTGAGGGTGGTGATGATGATGAGGGTTTTGGTGAGTGCTGTTTGACAGTGGGTGATGATGAGGGTTTTGGTGAGAGCTGTGTGAGGGTGGTGATGATGATGAGGGTTTTGGTGAGTGCTGTTTGACAGTGGGTGATGATGAGGGTTTTGGTGAGAGCTGTGTGAGGGTGGTGATGATGATGAGGGTTTTGGTGAGAGCTGTTTGACGGTGATGATGATGAGGGTTTTGGTGAGTGCTGTTTGACGGTGGGTGATGATTAGGGTTTTGGTGAGAGCTGTTTGACGGTGGGTGATGATCAGGCGATGGTGAGTGCTGTGTGAGGGTGGTGATGATGATGAGGGTTTTGGTTAGTGCTGTTTGACGGTCGGTGATGCTGAGAGCGGTGGTGAGTGCTGTTTGATGGTGGGTGATGATGATGAGGGTTTTGGTGAGTGCTGTTTGACAGTGGGTGATGATGAGGGTTTTGGTGAGAGCTGTTTGACAGTGGGTGATGATGAGGGTTTTGGTGAGAGCTGTTTGACGGTGGTGGTGATGATGGTGGTGGTGGTGAGAGCTGTTTGACGGTGGGTGATGATCAGGCGGTGGTGAGTGCTGTGTGAGGGTGGTGATGATGATGGTGGTGGTGAGAGCTGTTTGACGGTCGGTGATGATGAGGGTTTTGGTGAGAGCTGTTTGATGGTGGTGGTGATGACTCCTGTAGAGGGCGATGGTGAGTGCTATGGTGATGATGATGAGGGTTTTGGTGAGAGCTGTTTGACGGTCGGTGATGATGAGGGTTTTGGTGAGAGCTGTTTGATGGTGGTGGTGATGACTCCTGTAGAGGGCGATGGTGAGTGCTATGGTGATGATGATGAGGGTTTTGGTGAGAGCTGTTTGACGGTGGGTGATGATTAGGGTTTTGGTGAGTGCTGTGTGACGGTGGGTGATGATGATGAGGGTTTTGGTGAGTGCTGTTTGACGGTGGGTGATGATGAGGGTTTTGGTGAGTGCTGTTTGACGGTGGGTGATGATGAGGGTTTTGGTGAGAGCTGTTTGACGGTGGGTGATGATGAGGGTTTTGGTGAGTGCTGTTTGACGGTGATGATGATGAGGGTTTTGGTGAGAGCTGTTTGACGGTGGGTGATGATGAGGCGATGGTGAGTGGTGTTTGACGGTAGGTGATGATGAGGGTTTTGGTGAGTGCTGTTTGACGGTGGGTGATGATGAGGGTTTTGGTTAATGCTGTTTGACGGTGGGTGATGACTCATGTAGAGGGTTTTTTGGTGAGTGCTGTTTAACGGTGGTGATGATGAGGGTGGTGGTGAGTGCAGTTTGACGGTCGGTGATGATGATGGTGGTGGTGGGTCAGGTTTGTTGACCGTCTGGCCGATGGTTTGTTATGTCTCTGATCTGCTGTGTGATGTAATTGTTGGTACATGCTTCGTGTACGCTGTTGTTGTAACCCGGTACGGTGTCTGATCTCTGAAGTGCTCCTGTCAGCTCTCTAATCTCTACATGACTTTCCAGCGAAGTCCATCTGTCAGATCAGTACAAAGGCTTTGACCACACAGACACCGGCGCGCTATCTCCAGAAGCGTGCCTGGTTATGAATTATTGTTTCAGTGTAAACAATAACCCAAACAAACAGCGTTCTCCGGAACAGCCCGCGGGGCGGCTCACGCTGTCACGCTAATGTAAATACTCTGCTTTACATGCTCTGGAAGCTGCTTCGCACATCCTGTCCTGGTGCCGATATGGCCTGCGGTGCCGCTGGGTCCAGAGGAACATGACTGAGTGGACCCGGGTTTTATTTAGGGTCTGTTTTACCTCACAGCGCCCTGCAGCATGTATCCCTCCACCATGAATGGAGTTTAAGGCTGAGATCTTCTCCACACTATCATAAACAGCGTCTCAGACATCAGGCAGCGTATTCAGAACCACCTCCTGTAGGAACTTCCTGTGAGGGAGCTTTTAGAGGGGACGTCTGGTTACCTTCACCACCACTGGGAACGGTTCTGACTCTAGAATGAAATGTACGGAGTGTCCTTGAGTCCAGGACAGACTGACCTGAGGACGCTGCTAATTAAAGGGCGTGACCGTCTCTCATCACTGCCTTTAAATGCCAATAGAAGATACCAACGTCCTTTCAAAGACCTTTTCTCAGGCGGACAGGGTCAAAGGTCATCCCTCCGTTATCCATTCCGTGCTGAATAAGGATTTATGAGTTAGTCTCTGGATTATTGGGCCGTCCTCGGAATCAGAGGACACCACAGGCTTTCCCTCTGGGAATACAATCCTACAGTCCCATATACACACACATAGATACAAGTACATACACACAGCGGTGTGAAAAAGTGTTTGCCGCTTCGTGATTTGGCTCTTAACTGTTTAAGATCATCACACTTATTTAAATATTAGTCAGAAACACAAGTAAAAACAGAATTTAGTTTTTTAAACGAAGTTTTTATTATTAAGGGAGAAAAAATTAACCTACATGGCCCAGTGTGAAAAAGTGTTTGCCCCCAGTTAAAACACAACCTAACTTGGTTAATCACAATTTGTATAGCCACACCCAGGCCTGATTACTGCCACACCTGTTCTCAATCAAGACATCACTTAAGTAAGAAAAAGCCAAGTAGACCAACAGATACTCCAAAGCTAGACATCATGCCGAGGTCCAGAGAAATTCAGGAACTCCAGCGAACCACAGTGACAGCCATTATCCACAAACGGTGAGAACGTGGAACAGTGGTGAACCTTCCCAGGAGTGGCCGATTGACCAAAATGACACCCAGAGCGCGGCGACGACTCATCACAACAGACCCCACAACAACATCCAAAGAACCGCAGGCCTTACCTGCCTCAGTTAGGGCCAGCATTCATGAACAAGACTGGGCAAAACGGCCTGCATGGCAGAGTGCCGAGACGAAAACCAACCGCTGAGCTAAAGAACATTAAGACTCGTCTCAGTTTCACCAGAAAACATCCTGATGATCCCCAAGACTTCTGGGAAACACTGGACTGTGGACTGACGAGACTAAAGCTGAACCTTTTGGAAGGTGTGTGTCCCATTACATCTGGTGTAAAAGTAACACCGCCTTTTAGAAAAAGAACACCACACCTACAGCAAAATATGGTTTGGCCCACTCATCAATGTCCGACGTTCCTCCACAGTGCCTTGAAAGACTGACTGCAAGTTACCGCAAGGGCTTGATTGCCATTGTTGCTGCCAGGGGTGGCCCAACCCGTTATTAGGTTTAGGGGGCAAACACTTTTTCACACAGGGCCATGTAGGTTTTTTTTTTTTTTTTCTCACCTTAATAATAAAACTTCATTCTGTGATTACTTGTATTTCTGACTAATATTTAAATTAGTTTGATGATCGGAAACATTAAAGAGACAAACATGCAAAAAAGTAAGAAATCATGAAGGGGGCCAACACTTTTTCACACCACTGTAAATATACATTTTTATATATATATATATATATATATATATATATATATATATATATATATATATATATATGTGTGTGTGTGTGTATTATGCAATCACCTATATATTAATAGTATATATACGTACATGTCTATATGTATATATATATATATATATAGATACAGGTGTTAGGGTTTATGGTGAAGGGGTTAGCGTAGGTGAAGGGGTTAGTATATATATATATATATATGGGTGTTTTCGGTGATGGCCTTGTCCGTGGTGGTGTGCTCCGCCGGCTTGCGTAAGCGCTCCCCGAGCCGGGCCTGAGAGTGTTTGCAGAGTAATCCAGCCTCTATTATCCCCATTATTAAAGTAAACAGAGGCGTACGGCCTTATCAGTGGCCCGTGTGGGCGGCGGAGCTTCCTGGACCGGTGGTGGTTGAGCGGACGCTCCTGTAGTTTGGCTTTGAGGCGTGCGGCGAGCGAGTAGCGTGATTTAGCGGTCGCGGTACGTGCTAAGAGGTGACCCGCGTCTTGTGATTACTGTTTATAGCTCTCAGGCCGAACGTGTCGGTTCACATTCCACAGCCGGAGCGGTTCGCGCCTCCTCTCAAACCTGCAACCCTGAACCGAGGACAAACAAGTTAGAACCGGGATCAGAAGCGGAGATAAAACATGGCGGGGGTGGAGGGGGCCGGTCAGAGGCGCGGTAGGCCGGCGCGGTGGCGTTTCAGCCCTGTAGGACCTGTGCTCATGTGATCTATTCTGTAGGGGAGCGTGAAAAGGCGCTGTAGCGTCTGCCGGGACGCTCTTTGTTGTTGTTGACAAGTAGCTGACGTGGCGTGACGGCGTAACCTTTCATCTTCAAGGCGGGTTAAGCGCAGTTGTTTCAGGGCTCTTGTGTTAAAGAGGAGCCAAGAGAACAGTAAAAAAAAAAACAGAAGCC
>JAMWET010005353.1:27500-57500 GCA_024036415.1 Prochilodus magdalenae | reverse complement strand
ATATCTCCATGACTGGTTTGACCTGTAATAGGTTGATAAGACCATCCCACCTCCCAGAGCCCTACGATGCGAGCTCTTCTCTGAGGTAAACGTCAAACCATGTGTTAGAACCATGTGTTAGAACCATGTGTTAGAACCCTCAGCAAAGCTTCATTTTCCTGTGAACCAGGATTCTTTTATTTGTACCAAAAACGTAAAGATGTCAGAATGGTGTTAGAATGGTGTGTTAGCACCGTGTGTTAGAACTGTGTGTTAGAACCGTGTGTTAGAACAGTGTATTAGAATGGTGTGTTAGAACCGTGTGTTAGAGCTGTGCGTTAGAACCGTGTGTTAGAACAGTGTGTTAGAATGGTGTGTTAGAACTGTGTGTTAGAACAGTGTGTTAGAATGGTGTGTTAGAACCGTGTGTTAGAACAGTGTGTTAGAATGGTGTGTTAGAACCGTGTGTTAGAGCTGTGTGTTAGAATGGTGTGTTAGGACTGTGTGTTAGGACTGTGTGTTAGAGCTGTGTGTTAGAATGGTGTGTTAGAGCTGTGTGTTAGAATGGTGTGTTAGAACTGTGTGTTAGAACCGCGTGTTAGAGCTGTGTGTTAGAGCTGTGTGTTAGAATGGTGTGTTAGAACTGTGTGTTAGAATAGTGTGTTAGAGCTGTGTGTTAGAATGGTGTGTTAGAACTGTGTGTTAGAGCTGTGTGTTAGAATAGTGTGTTAGAGCTGTGTGTTAGAATAGTGTGTTAGAGCTGTGTGTTAGAATAGTGTGTTAGAGCTGTGTGTTAGAATGGTGTGTTAGAACTGTGTGTTAGAGCTGTGTGTTAGAATAGTGTTAGAGCTGTGTGTTAGAATGGTGTGTTAGAACTGTGTGTTAGAATGGTGTGTTAGAACTGTGTGTTAGAGCTGTGTGTTAGAATGGTGTGTTAGAACTGTGTGTTAGAACCGCGTGTTAGAGCTGTGTGTTAGAGCTGTGTGTTAGAGCTGTGTGTTAGAATGGTGTGTTAGAATGGTGTGTTAGAACTGTGTGTTAGAACCGCGTGTTAGAGCTGTGTGTTAGAATGGTGTGTTAGAACTGTGTGTTAGAATGGTGTGTTAGAACTGTGTGTTAGAGCTGTGTGTTAGAATGGTGTGTTAGAATGGTGTGTTAGAACTGTGTGTTAGAACCGCGTGTTAGAGATGTGTGTTAGAATGGTGTGTTAGAACTGTGTGTTAGAGCTGTGTGTTAGAATGGTGTGTTAGAACTGTGTGTTAGAGCTGTGTGTTAGAATGGTGTGTTAGAACTGTGTGTTAGAGCTGTGTGTTAGAGCCGTGTGTTAGAATGGTGTGTTAGAACCGCGTGTTAGAGCTGTGTGTTAGAGCTGTGCGTTAGAACCGTGTGTTAGAACAGTGTGTTAGAACCGTGTGTTAGAACAGTGTGTTAGAGCTGTGTGTTAGAATGGTGTGTTAGAACCGTGTGTTAGAGCTGTGTGTTAGAACCGTGTGTTAGAACAGTGTGTTAGAATGGTGTGTTAGAACCGTGTGTTAGGACTGTGTGTTAGAACCGTGTGTTAGAGCTGTGTGTTAGAATGGTGTGTTAGAGCTGTGTGTTAGAATCGTGTGTTAGAATGGTGTGTTAGAGCTGTGTGTTAGAATGGTGTGTTAGAGCTGTGTGTTAGAATGGTGTGTTAGAACTGTGTGTTAGAACCGCGTGTTAGAACCGCGTGTTAGAACCGCGTGTTAGAGCTGTGTGTTAGAGCTGTGTGTTAGAATGGTGTGTTAGAACTGTGTATTAGAATGGTGTGTTAGAACCGTGTGTTAGAACTGTGTGTTAGAATGGTGTGTTAGAACCGTGTGTAGAACTGTTTGTTAGAATGTTGTGTTAGCACCGTGCTAGAACTGTGTGTTAGAACCGTGTGGTAGAACCGTGTGGTAGAACTGTGGTAGAACTGTGTGTTAGAACCGTGTGTTAGAACTCTGTGTTAGAACCGTGTGTTAGAACTGTGTGTTAGAACTGTGTTAGAACTGTGTGTAGAACCCTTAGAAGTTGCGTGTTGATGACCACTGAGTGCCTGTGGCCAGTCAGCTGTGTAATAAGGTGTGTTGGTTTAATAGTGTTAAGGGTTTATATCTGACAGTAGATTTTTTTTCCCAATATACTTTATTCAGCCAAAACACAGAATTACTCCCCAGTCTGCAGATAAATACACTAACGTCAGTGTCCAGCGAACACCAGGTATCTCCATGTTTGCCGATTTTTACCTTTATGGATCATTTGACCAAACTGTGCAGAAATCTAATGAAGAATGGACCGACAGAAATGGCCCGAAGGCACTATGGAAAACGTCTGGTTCCACTGACTTCCATTCAGTTAGCTTAGGTTTTTGCTCTCTCCTGTAAATTCCCATTTTGGAGATTTTGATAAATCAGTTGAACATGTAATTAGGAAGAGGTGTTTCTAACGTTGGCATGTGACTGCATGTGTGTAGTTTCGGGCTACGAGACAATGCTCTCGGTGTAATTGAGTATGGTGTGGATGGAGGAGTAAATATGTGGCTTTGTGTACGTGTGGGGGTTTATCTGCTTGTTTACACTTTGGCTGTGTTTGGTTAATGCTTACCTGCAGGCCATGCTGAATTTCCAAACCATATGGAGGTCATGGAGTATTCCACTCAGAGAGAATTCTCTTGCTGCGAGCTACAACGACAGTGGGTGTGTCTGTTCTCAGTGGACTCTGAAATAGGCCTCAGTTATATTTAGAAGCTAATCTAGCAAAATCTCTCAGATATATGGTGGGAACGATTAGCCTAGGAGTACTCATATCAGTGCTAAACACTCGACTGAGAACAACTACAACATGTAAACACAGTTATTACTGTCAGACTGTAAACACTACACACGCTGCAGATTCATACTGGATTATAATCCCTCCACAGTTATTACCGTCAGACTGTACACGCTACACACGCTGCAGATTCATACTGGATTATAATCCCTCCACAGTTATTACCGTCAGACTGTACACGCTACACATGCTGCAGATTCATACTGGATTATAATCCCTCCACAGTTATTACCGTCAGACTGTAAACGCTACACACGCTGCAGATTCATACTGGATTATAATCCCCCCACAGTTATTACCGTCAGACTGTAATCACTACACACGCTACAGATTCATACTGGATTATAATCACCCCACAGTTATTACCGTCAGACTGTAAACACTACACACGCTGCAGATTCATACTGGATTATAATCACCCCACAGTTATTACCGTCAGACCGTAAACACTACACACGCTGCAGATTCATACTGGATTATAATCCCTCCACAGTTATTACCGTCAGACTGTACACACTACACACGCTGCAGATTCATACTGGATTATAATCCCTCCACAGTTATTACCGTCAGACTGTACACACTACACACGCTGCAGATTCATACTGGATTATAATCACCCCACAGTTATTACCGTCAGACTGTACACACTACACACGCTGCAGATTCATACTGGAAATTGTTTCAAGTTTGTAAAGGATTTAATTGCAATGATATTAATGAGATTAGCTAGCTGTTGTGTAGCTTAGCTGGCTTAATAAATGAGGTAATATGAATTTGCTTTGAAATTTGGCCTCCCAGATAGATAGAAACTGATGGACAGACGGATGTTTGCGTATTTTGCATCCTCTTAAAGAAACAGCACGAGAACTAGAATTTCCCACATGACTTAACAGCCACTTTGTAAACACAGCTAGCTGGAAAGGGAATTCTGTTTTCATGGCATCCTCAGATGCCCTCATCTCCCTAGGCTCCTCTGATCCAGTCAAAAGCTCTCTTGCACAGGCATCAAATAAGCCATCCCCCACAATCCTCTCCGCAGCGGCGTGAAACACATTTAGTGGCAAAGCTGACACTTCTCCTCGCCTACTTATCGATGGCTGCTTTTGTTCGGCCGCCTCTCTATGGCTTTGAGTCAGGGACGCTCGAGCCGGCCGCTGAGTCACCCGCCGTCACACTGCTTCCTGTCTCAGCCAGTGCGTTTGTGGACCGGGTACATGTGTGTGTGTGTGTGTGTGTGTGTGTGTGCTCAGATGTGGTGCCACACTGCATTGCTTGGGCTTTTGCAGAGCAGGGAGACCGGACGCGTCTGATGTGGGTCAGTTGTGGGCAGTGAGGTCCGAGTCGGATGGAGTTAAGATGTGTCCAGCGTGAGCAGAGTGGACGGGCATAGGGACGTAGCATGTGACCCTGTAACAGCCGAGCTTGTGGGTGGTAGTAAGGAGTCAGGGAGAGTATGACAGTAGCTGTGTGTGTGTGTGTGTGTGTGGACACAGTGACCATCAAAAGTATGGGGACACGTACCTTTCCATTGCCGCTTTACACCAGCATACTCTATAAGACTGAGCAGAGCTGCTACAACTCAGCATTTTAGCATACCCCAACATACCACACACACCTATGTATGCTGCTTGTATAGCAAGTATGTGTAGATTGTCTGTATATTACTAGTCCTTATATACACTCAACATCAAAGGAACAGCTGCACCCACACCTCCTTCTGTCAATATTTATTGAGCTACACATACAGAAGTCTCTCAGTATGATGCCCAACGTCTCGGTATGGAGCTGTAGAGGTTCCTAATGGTGTCCTGTAATAATCCATCCCATGCAGCTTGAATGTCCTCACACAGTTCCTGCAGATGGTGCGGTAGGGGTGGAGGTGGAGTGACACCAGACCTTCTGGTGGCCACAAACCGTTCATCTTGGTGCTGACCACGGTGCCTCCACACACGGATTCGTTGGTCGTCTCCACCAAGACTACAGCGGGACTCGTCACTGAAGATGACCCGCTGCCATTCTGAGTCACTCCATGACAGTCCGGCACGACACCACTGCAGTCTTTGGGCACGTTGGCGTGATGTTAAGGGCAGTCGTCTTAACAGTCTGCATGCATGTAGTCCTACATGGTGCAGTCGTCTGCCAATGGTGCTGGCACTAACAGGATAACTCATAGAGGGCCTACTCACCAAGTTTCATTCCTGTTGGCTGCTTCCTTCCGGGTGCAATCTGAATGCAACCATGCGGCTCTCACTATCGGCTTCCAAACATTCAATGCAGTAGATATAAAAACTGAACTGAACTGAATTAAAAATGACCGATTGCATTCTGCTCTTCCCAGATATCACTGAGCCTTCTATGAAGGCCAGGGAAGCCCTGAGGTTTCCCTACTGCTTTCCAGATAAAAGTCAGGCTTAGTGCTAGCAAGATGTAGATCACGCAACTCCTCCCCCGCAAAGACGTTCAAACCATGTACATGTGTCTGTATGCCAAATCCAGGCCAAGGAGACACATGCGTATATCTCGAACCAGCCTAATGCAAGATGGTAAGATATCATAACATATAGAAGCTGGGATTGATTATGCAGCATGTTGAATATGAGGCAAATGCGAGATATCGTATCACATCTGGAATAGAAGAACTGAGGTACAGCATCTACAGGCAATGCTACATTCCATCAGTCCGTGATCCAGGCCTGAAAAGGCTCTGTATAAATGTAGAACTTGGGATGGACAAACTTTCCGTCGGTTTTCCAGCAGAGGCAGCTTGTTTAATAGCGTATGAAATCAGAGTAAGACTATTCGCCATCCGCAGGGAAAGGTGCGTGTGAAGCTCACTCCCCCGCCATTCTGTAGTCCCTAAAAACCCTCTTTTGGCTCCGCTAGAGTTCATAAGAAATGGCTTTGTACTGTGTTTAAACATTATGTGGCTTAATGAAGGGAGGCCCTGTGAAGCGAAGCTCCATTGATGTTTTAATCATGACGCGCTGCCTGATAGCTGATGCTATAAAACATACATGCCTAGTGACAGCTGGTCCCCGTTCCCTTTGATGCCGCGACTGCCGAACCCGACCATTAAGAGCTACTTATTTCCTTTTAGTATGTGGTAGTCGGTCAATAAGAGGGGGCCTTGTGAAAGCACGCTGAGGAATTTTGGGGGGGCCTCTGTGATTTTTCAAAGCTGTGTAGTTCATGACAGCTCTCGTCAGACATGGACATATATTCTGGTGGTGTGTTTTTTCCAAAGCACACTTTCAAATGGCAGTATTGCTAATATGAGCACACTGGACCAAACAATTGATCACCTTGCATGTTTAGGTGGTAGTAACTTCAGGCTCCTGCAGATGGCGCTGCATGATGGTGATGGGACTATAAATCCCTGGGATCCATAGATTGAGAAAAGGTGGTACAGTGCAGTAAATGTCTCGGTCCATGTGTGGAAACTGCTCCAGAGCAGATGTTAATGATTGGCTAAAAGGAGTGACTGAGCATTTGGGCGTGGCCAAAGACCATAGTGTGAAGGAAGTAGCTGAATCTGCAGGTGTATGGAAGCGTACGGTCATACGGGTCTACCAGCAGTGGCTAAAATCGCAGTCGCTACAGGAAATTCTACAGCTACTGCCTTCAAATCAACGTTACAATAAACACAGATGAGGAGGTTAGCAAGCTAATCGCTAAAGCTAGCCAGTTTGCATACTGGGGGTCTCATGACTTGCTAAATTGATATGACCAAATTGCTGAGGAAATGTTCAGCCACTAGTGACAATCTGTGACGAACGCAAAGTCCACACATACGTTTGAGTCAACCCTTTCCAGCAAGCCCTGGATAGCAATGCTAGCCTTCAGGGAACCAAAGATATTTGGACGTGCCAACGGCCATAGTGTGAAGGCAGTAGCTGAACCTGCAGGTGTGTAGAAGCTTACGGTCATACGGGTCTACCACCAGTGGCACAAATTGGGCCAAGGAAGGCATCCACCAAATCTGGCCGCAATTCCTTGATGTAAGAGTGGCTGAATATTGCTGTAGTGAACATGACCTAATGGCTAAGCCACCAGCTAGCATTGTGCAAAGTGAGATCACTTAACCTGGCAGGGCATAAAGTATGTGTGTGATGCTATAGGACAATGTCTGGACAATGCTAATGCTATTAGCTTCCATTATTAGCTATAGTAACCATAACTAAGTTAGATCCAGCCAGTAGAAATGGACTCCTTGACCTCTTTCCCAACTGGACAAGTTTTGGTTTAAGTCCCCCAATACTTTCAAGCAGTGCTTGTGCAGTTTGTACAAGACTGTATATCATCACTGTCCAAGAAAAAGCATATATGATATGATTTTTTTTGGTTGATTTGAACTTTTATTCATTATTTGATCCCAGCAGGTGCCGTTTACACTCCGTGGAAATTTCCAGAACAACAGACCAAAAGAAATGGCCCAAAATGACTTGGCACAATGTCTGGTTCCATTGACTTACATTAAAATGAATGTAGGTTTTTGCCCGCTCCTGTAAATTTGCCATTTTGGAGATACGGTTTCCATAGCAGCATGACAACATAGTGGGGGGGGGGTTTCTCGGGCTTGGTTTACAAACGGTGCTTCAGTAAAGTAAACAAACCGAGCTGTAAAACTTAATGCACTGTTGTATTCTTGTATCTTGGCCTTTGTTTGTCCATCCACAAATCAATCTTCCTATTTGATTGGATAACAAATTGCCATAGCAGGTTCTACCGTTCATCTGAAATTAGCGAGCCACAGCTTTCCCATGTTTAAAATGTGCCATACTAGTTTGGCAGGATTAAAAAACGGGCTTTATCCAGTAATCCCATGTCTCGGTAGGTCTAGACGTGTACGGATATTGAGGTGGCAAGCGAGGTGAAACGAAGCACATCTGATCCTCCAACAGCCGCCAATCCCGATTCATTGTTCTCGCCCGTTTCAGGTTTCCAGGCAGGGAAAAAAAACACCAGCTCCCTTGACATATTGAAATAATAAGGTCCTCGCTCAACATCTTGCCTCCGTTCCAACCTGCAAACACTTGTGCGCTGAAAGGGAAATGAGAATGCATCCTTAAGGTCCTACGACGGCGCCCCGAATTTGGCTTCTGCGGCTAAGATCTGTTGTATGATGGACGTCCGTTGGTCTGTTTGGATTTCCAGGTCATAGGTTTGTTCAAAACGGTTTCTAAACTCTCAAAACAAGGTCGCCAATTAAAATAAGGAATCCAGGCATGTGCCAATTAAGGCAGGAAGTACGGTATTAACTAGGCAAAGGTTTGGTTTTTGGAAAAGACGGAAAAACAAACAATAAAAAAAAAAGGAAGAGATACAAACCCGTGCGTGTGCTTTACCTTTCACCCAGTTTGTTTTGCCGGGAACGATAAGCACTGTTTGGCCTAACAGTCGTGTAATTATGCACTGTTTTGACAGAAATCCGTCACCAAGTCCTCCTGACTCATTCTGACTGCCGGGGTTGTTGCCATCACAGTATGTTACACCATAATGGCCACTGTCAGGCTGTGAGGCGAGGCACTCATTAAATAACACCAATCACCAAGCCTTCTCCATTGCTCTGCTCGGAATAGGGAGAAAAAAAGAAAAAAAGAATCTCACTGGCCACTTTTTCGGAAACACCCACCTTACAGTATACCTACTTGGGGCATTTTGAGTACTCGGGAATGCGTTCCTTAATGGAGGTGTCAGTAAATGTTAACCACAGTGCCTCCGTTGGGGTACTGGACAACCAGGTTTAGGCTTTTGCTCATGGTCTTACTGAGGAACAGAACAACATTCCCTGTTCCTACATATCCCTGTTTTCCAAGATGGCAATCCTGGCTTTCACTGGGCTGCAAATGTGACTGATTGGCATGAGTTAGCATGATGAACATTCCGCAGCATTCGCTCATCTGAGCCTTCTCCGTTACTTTGCTTGGAATAACAAGGAAAAAATATATACATAAACTCACTGGCCACTTTATTGGAAACACCCACCATACGATATACCTACTTGGGGTGTTTTAACATGGCGTCTTTGGTGGCATCAGTAAATGTTAACCACCGTGCCTACTGGACACCCAGGTACAGACTTTTGCTCAGCGTCTTACTGTGGAACATTCTGGTGTTCACAGGGCAGCTAATGTGGCTGACTGGCATGGGGAACATTCAGGAGGTACGGTGGCCTAGAAAGCTCAACGCACTGTAAGTTAAAAATAGTCGGCAAAGTCTCAAAACACAAGCATCAATATGACACGACTTGCACAACATTAGCCAAACGCACTGCAAGATCTGAAAACACAAGCATCAGAATGAGAGCGCTCGCAAACCATCAACCGAACGCGCTGCAAAGTCTCAGACGCGCAGCAAACACTGAAAACACATGCAGCTTCTAACACACAACGGAAGTGTTTCCGGGGGACACTGAACGTGGACGGACCCATTGGAGAGCGGGCTGTGTGGACCTGGACGTAGAGCCGAGCCTCAGTTCCAGCAAAAGTAAGTTCTATCTGTTTATTAATAAATACTCAGTCAGGTTATTGGCCAGGCTCTTGTGTTTATATTTCTCTACGTCCAGGTCCACGCAGCCCGCTCTCCAATGGGTCCGTCCACTTTCAGTGTCCCTCGGAAACACTTCCGTTGTGTTTTGGAAGCTGCATGTGTTTTCAGTGTTTGCTGCACATTTGAGACTTTGCAGCGCGTTCGGTTGATGTTTTGCAAGCGCTCTCATTTTGATGCTTGTGTTTTCAGATCTTGCAGTGCGTTTGGCTAATGTTGTGCAAGTCGTGTCATTTTGATGCTTGTGTTTTCAGATCTTGCAGCGCGTTTGGCTAATGTTGTGCAAGTCGTGTCATTTTGATGCTTGTGTTTTGAGACTTTGCCGACCATTTTTACCTTGCAGTGCGTTGGGCTTTCTCGGCCACCGTACCTCCTGAATGTTCCCCATGCCAGTCAGTCACATTAGCAGCCCTGTGAACACCAGAATGTTCCACAGTAAGATGCTGAGCAAAAGTCTGTACCTGGGTGTCCAGTAGGCACGGTGGTTAACATTTACTGATGCCACCAAAGACGCCATTTCCAAGTAGTTAAAACACCCCAAGTAGGTATATCGTATGGTGGGTGTTTCCAGTAAAGTGGCCAGTGAGTTTATGTATATATTTTTTCCTTGTTATTCCAAGCAGAGTAATGGAGAAGGCTCAGATGAGCGAATGCTGCGGAATGCTCATCATGCCAATTCATGCCAATAGGTCACATTTGCAGCCCAGTGAAAGCCAGGATTGCCATCTTGGAAAACAGGGATATGTAGGAACAGGGAATGTTGTTCTGTTCCTCAGTAAGACCATGAGCAAAAGCCTAAACCTGGTTGTCCAGAACCTCAACGTAGGCACTGTGGTTAACATTTACTGACACCTCCATTAAGGAACGCCTTCCCAAGTACTCAAAATGCCCCAAGTAGGTATATTGTAAGGTGGGTGTTTCCAAAAAAGTGGCCAGTGAGTTTCTTCTTTTCTTGTTTTTCTCCCTATTCCGAGCAGAGCAATGGAGAAGGCTTGGTGATTGGTGTTATTTAATGAGTGCCTCGCCTCACATGCCTTGGTTGTGCAAGTCGTGTCATTTTGACGCTTGTGTTTTGAGACTTTGCAGTGCGTTTTTAACTTGCAGTGTGTTGGGCTTCCTCGGCCACCGTAAAGGAGGAGCTCTTGGAAAACTTTGGCACTACCTGAAACAACTATTAAACAGGCAGTGGACCACCAAATCTAGCCTGACTGCCCAGTTCTTTAATGCGAGTTCTAAACCAAACGATATCCAGCCGGGAAGGTTAGCAGAAACCGCTAATGATGGAATAGAGCATGACTAACAGAAAACGCGTATCAACAGATGGCCCCCCAGCAAGGGTGTCCAATTTGAGCCCTCGGCGGCAGCAGTCCAGCACAACTTGCTGATTTCTCTGCTCTAGCACACCTACCAAACTTGATAATTAATAGATGTGTTGGATCAGGTGTATCTCAACAGGGAAATCAGCAAACTGTGCTTCATTGTAACACTCCAGGTCTGGAGTTGGATGGGTCTTCTAGTCCAGCTTGTTATATCCCCTACAGCCCTTAGGAATCCCTGTGGTGTCACTTCCATCCGGACTGCTAGCCTATCCATTGATCTATATACCATTGGCTATAGGCCTGATGGCACTAAACGGATGCCAGAGACAGAGTGAACTCTTTCACCCAAAGACAAGCCTCCAAAGCCTTGGTGTAGACTAGTCTCTGGCTATGTGATTGTATCTCCAGTTTCCTGAAGGCCAGCAATGCAAACGAGGGCTTGTTTACTGATGAGCTGAGTTTGGGTCATCTACATCCAAATCTATATCTTCGTCAATCCACAGCTTGCTTCAAAAACCACATATTGAATGTTGTTGTCTTGATTTTTTTTAAAACTGTGAGCTGTAGTTTGAGAGGGGGCTTAATGACCAAAGACCACAGGGCAAACAACAATAGCTGCACCCAGAATGAATCAACAGACTGGAATGAAACTTGGTGCGTAGGTCCATCATGGGACGTGCGAATGATTCGAGCTTCACACTCGCCGTCCGAGTCATGTAAGCAAGGACCGGCCTCATCACTGTACCCAACAGCCCTCTATGATTCATCAGTGCTCATGCGTCCGACTACATCAACTGTCCAACACCACTGGTCACCAAAGACTGCATTATCCACAGACTGTGACGACTCCATGATGGGCGGTATGTTGAAGAAGGCCTCTACTCTATCTCCTTCCCTACCGCACCATCTGGAGGACTGTCTGAGGATGTTCAAGCTGTGGGATGGACGTTAGGAAAACCTCCACACCGAGAAGTCTGGCATGTTGGGTTAGCAAACATGGCGGCCCGACTCCATACTGAGAGACAGACTTCTGTATGTGTAGCTCAATAAATATTGATCATATCAGTCTAAATTCATCATCAGTTATCGATCCTGGTCACCTTTATCTTCCTTCCCAACACCACCACACTCCCACAACTCCTTCTGGGTGCAGCTCTTCTTTTGACAGTGAGTGTACATCAGTATAGTCGACTGTCTCTCAAGCTGAAGCCTGTAGGACGTTGCGTCTGTCAGCTATACCGCTACCTGTACCTACAGCTGGGAGGTGAGAATGTATCGCTCAAATGAACAGTCACCAAAGCGTTGTTTTGCAATATACTGGAGGAATTTAATCTAAAAGCTGTCTAGGCTCGCAGTCACACCGCATTTCGTATGAGACAGTTTAGGGTGATGAATATGCAAAGGTGTGTAAATGAGCCTCGGATAGGTGAGACGGCTTTTGTTATTTTGGTTATGTATATATCAGAGTGTATGTGTTTATATGTGTGGTTTATTTATTAAAAAAGAAAACAGTAAAAAAGCAACAGCATATCCCCGCACCGCGTTCAGTGCCTCACAGCCCATAATTACTTCGTTTCTGTGCTTTTAATTGGCTGTTAAAGCAGCCCCGGTCATTTCCAATCTGCGTCAAAAAGAGCTGTTCATCTGCAGCTGCCCACCTGGGTGTAAAATCAAAGACCACCATCTATTACAGAGAGCATGACAGAGGCATCCTAGCTTGATCAAATCTGCCTGTATTCTTCCTGAACATGCCATCATGGGATAGCAGTATGTAAACTGATTATGTGTTAGTGGTGTTATGTCAGGGGATGGCTTGGGAACGACCACACCTGTAAGCTGTGAGGTGTTGGCTTGTGAGTGAAGCTGAACACTAGTCTGCGTGCTCATGGCAAGGGAGTTTGAAAGAGGCATGTGTAACACATTACACTTACTGAGTTACTGTACACCAACACGCTACTTACAGTACACTAACACATTACACTTACTGAGTTACTGTACACCTACACACTACTTACAGCACACTAACACATTACACTTACTGAGTTACTGTACACCAACACGCTACTTACAGTACACTAACACATTACACTTACTGAGTTACTGTACACCAACACACTACTTACAGCACACTAACACATTACACTTACTGAGTTATTGTACACCAACACACTACTTACAGCACACTAACACATTACACTTACTGAGTTACTGTACACCAACACACTACTTACAGTACACTAACACACTACACTTACTGAGTTACTGTACACCAGCATACTACTTACAGCACACTAACACATTACACTTACTGAGTTACTGTACACCGACACTCTACTTACAGTACACTAACACATTACACTTACTGAGTTACTGTACACCAAAACACTACTTACAGCACACTAACGCATTACACTTACTGAGTTACTGTACACCAGCATACTACTTACAGCACACTAACACATTACACTTACTGAGTTACTGTACACCAACACACTACTTACAGTACACTAACGCATTACACTTACTGAGTTACTGTACACCAACACACTACTTACAGCACACTAACACATTACACTTACTGAGTTACTGTACACCAACACACTACTTACAGCACACTAACGCATTACACTTACTGAGTTACTGTACACCGACACACTACTTACAGCACACTAACACATTACACTTACTGAGTTACTGTACACCAACACACTACTTACAGTACACTAACACATTACACTTACTGAGTTACCGTACACCGACACACTACTTACAGCACACTAACACATTACACTTACTGAGTTACCGTACACCGACACACTACTTACAGCACACTAACACATTACACTTACTGAGTTACCGTACACCAACACACTACTTACAGCACACTAACACATTACACTTACTGAGTTACTGTACACCAACACACTGCTTACAGTACACTAACACATTACACTTACTGAGTTACTGTACACCAACACGCTACTTACAGTACACTAACACATTACACTTACTGAGTTACTGTACACCAACACACTGCTTACAGTACACTAACACATTACACTTACTGAGTTACTGTACACCAACACGCTACTTACAGTACACTAACACATTACACTTACTGAGTTACTGTACACCAACACACTGCTTACAGTACACTAACGCATTACACTTACTGAGTTACTGTACACCAACACACTGCTTACAGTACACTAACGCATTACACTTACCGAGTTACTGTACACCAACACACTGCTTACAGTACACTAACACATTACACTTACCGAGTTACTGTACACCAACACGCTACTTACAGTACACTAACACATTACACTTACCGAGTTACTGTACACCAACACACTGCTTACAGTACACTAACGCATTACACATACTGAGTTACTGTACACCAACACACTGCTTACAGTACACTAACGCATTACACATACTGAGTTACTGTACACCAACACACTGCTTACAGTACACTAACGCATTACACTTACCGAGTTACTGTACACCAACACGCTACTTACAGCACACTAACGCATTACACTTACCGAGTTACTGTACACCAACACGCTACTTACAGTACACTAACGCATTACACTTACCGAGTTACTGTACACCAACACACTGCTTACAGTACACTAACACATTACACTTACTGAGTTACTGTACACCAACACACTACTTACAGTACACTAACGCATTACACTTACCGAGTTACTGTACACCAACACACTGCTTACAGCACACTAACACATTACACTTACTGAGTTACTGTACACCAACACACTACTTACAGTACACTAACACATTACACTTACTGAGTTACTGTACACCACTGACAGGAACACAGCTTAGGGCCTGCCACAGTGCCTGAGTGCCCGTTTGTCCCATTAGCAGTGCTACAGTGAGGCTCCACGGTCATCTGGAGCTTTAACTCCACACAGCACAGATGGTGGAGGGACGGGGAAGCCGGACAGTTGTTTTTCTTGACCTCACACTTACCCATACCACTTACACAGAACAGGTACCATGAACTAAACCTCATTGGTGCCCTTGGAACACATATACATATACACATACTGCACCCAGGAGGAGGTGTGGGAGTGCGGTGGTGTTGGGAAGGAAGATAAAGGTGACCAGGATCAATAACTGATGATAAATTTAGACTGATATGATTAATATTTATTGAGCTACACATACAGAAGTCTGTCTCTCAGTATGGAGTCGGGCCGACATGTTTGCTAACCCAACACGCCAGACGTCTCGGTATGGAGCTGTAGAGGTTCCTAATGGTGTCCAGTGATAATCCATCCCCTGCAGCTTGATCCTCACACAGTTCCCGCAGGTGGTGCGGTAGGGGTGGAGGTGGAGTGTCACCTTCACCTCCACATTACATGTGACATGTGTGGCCCAACAACAAACATCCAGTTCGGCAGGGATGGTTCATCCCTCTTGGTACCAGCATAATTGGCAGACCGCATGACACAGAACCACAATGCCAGCACAGGGATTCTTCGGTCGTCTCCACCAAGACAAAAGCGGGACTCGTCTCTAACAGACTCCATGACAGTCTGGCATAACACCATTGCAGTCTTTGGCAATGTTGACGTGGTGTTAAGGTCATTTCGGTCTGTGTCCATGTGTTTCTGTGTCATGCGGTCTGCCAATTATGCTGGTACCAAGAGGATGACTCATGGAAGGGCATCCCTGCCTGCTGGATGTTCACAATCGTGGCTGTTGGACCAGTCAGATATAGCAATAATGCCCGGCCCTGTTTACGTCACATGTGCAGCTGAGCATTAAACGTTAATCATTCACATGTCTCACAATCTCAAACCTAACCACCAAGTTTCATTCCTGTCGGTTCCTAAATTGCCTAGTGGGCACATTTTCCTTCGCTAAAATGAAGAGCCCTTTAAAACTCTACCATGAAAACCTAGCATATCTAGAATAGTCATTCCTGAACACTGAGTAGCTGATCTAGTGTTTGTACTGTATCGGTTTTTGGCGTTTAGTCTTTTTTTCGAGGAGGTTAAATGCATCTGAAGCGCTTGAGGTTTCAGCTCTGGGTTCGCGGTGTCCACCAGGCCTGGCGTGCCACTGGGCGAGCCTTTTAAAACAGTGACAGTAATACATAGTGAGCGAGCTGCCAAGTCGAGCAACATTGGTAATTTAATCTCGAGGGGTGGACGTTTCAGGCGGAGACGAGAACGAGAGGGGATAAGTCTTTCCAGAGGCGCGGGGCTAAACGAACGAGCCATGATTACATGCCTTGAGAGGGGGGCAGCCTTTAGCTCAAGACGCAGAAATGATTCATCAGATTCGGAGACCTTACAGATCTGCTGTGCCATCTCTTGGACTTGCATGGAGTATAATCAGCACGGTTATCAGCTTAGCATGTCGCTTCACTTTCCCTACCAGCGACCGTTATCTCCACACTGTGATGATGATGCAATCGAGAACTGATCCTCATTTCCTGCCTTCATAACGCACTGAGCTTTCGCGTACAGACTAGGGCTGCATTCGAATGTATGCATAAGTGGGTGGAAAAGGAGTTACCATGCATGTTTAGGGTGGTGGTAACATCAGACTCCTGCAGATGGCGCTGTTTGAGGATCATGGGGCTGTATATACCTGCAGGGGGGAGTGAGGGGCTAAAAGGAGTGACTGAGAATTTGGGCGTGGCCAAAGACCAGAGTGTGAAGGAAGTAGCTGAGTCTGCGGGTGTATGGAAGCACGGTTGCCACCTTTCAGGAGTGAAAAGAAAGTATGAGGGGGCGTGGTCATGTGTGAGTGACGTGTGATCAAGATAATCACAGGTGTCACATGTGTTTATCAAACATTTGCGGTAATATGAAACAAGGCACGTTCCGTATTTGAACTGTGTCCGGGGGTGGGGGCGGTGGTGGAGAGCGATTGTGATTATTCATGTGTGGGTGACAGACGTGTACGGAGACTGTGGACATTTTACGGAAATAGAACGGGACATTTATGAAAATACAGAAAAAAATTACTGACACAAATTTACGGACATTTTACGGAAATACGTACAGAACAAATTTTACGGACAGACGTAACAAATTTACCAACGGAAATGCAGGAAATACTAATTTACGGACATTTACCAAATATGGAACAAATACGGAACAAACAAATTTAGGACATTTTACGGAAATATGGAAACAAAATTTATGGACAGAAACAAATTTACGGACATTTACTAAAATACGGAACAAATTTACGGACATTTTACGGAAATGCAGAATAAATTTACGGACATTTTACGGAAATACAGAACAAATTTACGGACATTTACAGAAACACGTCCCGTATTGGTTTAATACAGGACGCAACATTGCCAAATAAAGAATGATTCCATATTTTACGGGACGGGTGGCAACCCTAATGGAAGCATACGGTCATATGGGTCAACCAGCAGTGGCTAAATCCCAGTTAACTGTGTTAGCCTCCACCAAATCTGGCCCAACTGCGCAATCCTTGGATCCAAGAGTGTCTGAACATTGATGTGGCCTACATCCAGAAACTTGTCCAGTCCATGCCACATCCAATCCCAGGTGTTAATTCAGGATTCGGATGGAGGTAGGACATGCCATTAGGCTTGTTTCAGCCACAGGTGACTCAACATTTATGGGCATTCATATTAGCTATAGATTGTAAATTGGACCACTCCGTAAGGTCCTCACCTGCACCTTCCATAGACTTTCAAATGGGTTAAGCTCATGAGTCTGTGTTGGGCTGTTCACAGATGATTCCTTGGCATTGTCGTCCTGGAAAATGGCCGTGGTCATTCGGTAATTTTAGGTGGTCAGCTACTTAGCGTTGCTGTTGCTGAACCTCCAGAGCCTGACCAGCTGAAGCAGACCTAGATCATAACACTGTCTCCAGAGGCTTGCACTGTGGGCGATGTACATGATGGGTGGATGCTGTCCTTCATATCTCTCAGGAATGGGGTCAATCAACTGGTTTTGTCGTGTTCAATCCCACACAGCTGTTCAATCCCAATCCCATGAGCTCTCGTCATATAGAAATGGTTACATTCAATATCATACACAGCTGTGGGTCCACTGGACTTCTCCAATGGTCATTCACTTCTTGACTCCTTGATGGTTCCCCGCTGGCTTCCCTGGTATTAATAACGCACTGGACAATTCCGAGCCCAATTCCAGCTTCTCCTAGCTTCGCTTTGCTTGATGCAGGACGATAATGTGACCTTCCTGGAACATGGTGATATCTTTTCCCACCCACTGAGCCACCCTGCTGTGGTTTATGGTTCAACAAAGTCACAGCAGTATATCGCCCCCTGTCTTCACTCTAGTGTATTGCGAGCTGACATAATGATTATGTCTAACGTCTAACACGACTGGAAATCATTCCAGCAGTGCACACACTTCCTCTTCCAGTTTTTAAAAGACCCATGAGTGCTAAACAGACATGATCCCTGACCCCTTTGGTTAAAAGGCTGAGGTCAGGGCAGGACTGACCTGAAGTTGGGGGAAGAAACTTTTCTCCTTCCTTCATCTCCTCCTGCCCTCACACCATCCCCATCAGCAGCGCTGCCCCCTCTGTGCTGGTGTAAATGTGGGCTCGGCCGCCGGACGTGTGTGTAGAGTGAAGATGAAGTGCGTATCCGGGGGCGACGGGGCAGGCGGCCCGCTGATGGAGGGGTCTCTCTGTGGCTGTCCCACGGGCGGGATTAGCCTAGCGCTTTATAATTGTGTGAAAGGGGCGCCAGCACAGGCACCGTCATTAGTCAACAGAGCTGGACATCCCGGGTCCACTCTCCTCCACTGTCCTCTTCACCTTTAACCTTCTCTTCTCTTCTCTTCTCTTCTCTTCTCTTCTCTTCTCCTCCTCTTCGCTTCTCTTCTCTTTTCTTCTCTTCTCTTCTCTTCTCTTCTCTTCTCTTCTCTTCTCTTCTCTTCTTCTCCTCTTCTCCTCTTCTCCTCTTCTCCTCTTCTCTTCTCTTCTTTTCTCTTCTCTTCTTCTCCTCTTTGCTTCTCTTCATATCTCTCTTCTTTGCTGTTTTCTTCTCTCTTCTCATCTCTTGTTTTTTTCACTTCTTTTGTTTTTGTGTTCTTTTCTCAACTGTTTTCCTTTCTTTTCTTGTCTTTTGTTCTATTCTCTTTTCTTCTTTGCTATTTTCTTTTCTTCTCCTTCCCATACCTTCATACTTCTCTTTTCTTCTCTTCTCTTCTCTTTTCTTTTTTCTCTTTTCTTCTCTTTTTCCCTTTGTTCTTTAATTCTCTTCTTTATATTTTTCTTCTTTTCTTCATGTCTTGATTTGTTTTCTTGTCTCTTTTCTTTTATCTTCTTTTTTGCTTTCTTTACCTCTCTTTTCTTCCCTTCTCTTCTCTTCTCTTCTCTTCTCTTCTCTTCTCTTCTCTTCTCTTCTCTTGGTTTTTCAGTATCTCATCCACCTTTCCTTTATATTTCTCATCTATTTATTTCTCCTTTCTTTTATCCCCTCCAGGCTTTTCCATTGTTATTTCAGCTGCTTTTTTTGCCCTCCCTTTTTCCCCTTCTTTTTGTCACAATGGGGTCCTTTCTGCCGCAGTGCGTGTCCTGCAGCCACACATGTCCTGTACAGTGTGTGTGTGTGTGCTGTATGCGTGTGTGTGTGTGCTGTATGTGTGTGTGTGTGTGTGTGTGTGTGCTGTATGTGAGTGTGTTTGTGTGTGTGTGCTGTATGTGTGTGTGTGTGTGTGTGAGTGTGTGTGCTGTATGTGTGTGTGGGCTGTATGTGGGTGAGCTGGTGTATCTGTGTAGGTGTATATGTTCATTTCGCTGATTTCAGTAATATACTGAGGTCTTCATCCCTCCTTCAAGGCTGTCTCTGTCCTTTCCTCTCTCCGTCCTCGCCCTGATCTACAGAGTGGCCTCAGACGCTGCATATTTAGATAAGATAATCAGCGTGCTGCAAGGCCAATTTGCAATGCACAGAAGAGAAGAATACACGGTAATTACACGGAGTGTCTGAGTGTGAGCAGGGCATGCGAGAGTCTGTAATTTCCTCTTTAGAGCCCTTTTTACGAGGGGCATTTAGACTAATGCCACATTAACAGGTTACAACCACACACACGTTAATCTGATTGAGACATTGAAGAGTTCGAGCTGGGAATGCTCTAGTTTCCAGGCTCTTTATTAAAAGGCCCCATCAGAAACAGAGCTGCAGGCTCCCGGGGGTTTTCTGTGATGGTACTTTCAGAGAGATGCTGGGTCTATCTATCTATCTATCTATCTATCTATCTATCTATCTATCTATCTATCTATCTATCTATCTACCTATTTATCTGTCCATCCATCCATCCATCCATCCATCCATCTATCTATCTATCTATCTATCTCTCTTTATCCAATCCCTTCATCAATTTTCTGGGCCTTAGTCTGATCTAGGAAATCAGAATTTGCTGGTTACATGAAAGCTTGAATAATCTGTCTGAAAGAAATCAGAGTAAGGGTCTACATGCACTTATCACTGAAGAGAACCCTCATTACTGAGCCAAAATCCTGCTCTCTTTATCAAACCCCTTAATCAGTTTTCTGGGCCTTAATCTGATCTAGGAAATCAAATATTCCTGGTAACATGACCGCTTGAACAATCTGAGAGAAAGAAATCAGAGTAAGGGTCTACATGCATTAAGAAACCTGATTACTGAGCCAAAATCCAGCTCGTTATTAGATTTCTTAATCGGATTGCAGAAATCTGACACTGATCAGATTATTAAGTTAATATGAATGCATTTATAGTGGCTCATAGTGTCTGAACAAACCGATCAGAATTCAAGTGTTCAGCCTTTGTGGCTTGACATTGGTCATAATTTCAGGCTGCCTGGACCTCCTTAACATTCGGGGTGATGTGTCTGTTTGAGCAATTAGGCACTTATCACAATCGCTCCCTGCTGAAAGAGGTTTTTGTATATGAAAGGATGGACGGACGTGCTCACAGGAGAATGAGGCTGAAGTCTGATAGCAAAGTTAAAAACCCAAAGACACCAGCTAAAAAAGTGGGCACGGGCAATCACATGCTCTTTTTACAGTGAGCTGTTCTTATATAGTGTGTGTCTCAGCCAAACTCTGATCATTTACATAGATCCTATGTAGGGCATGTTTAGAGTTTGGGTGGGAGGTATCAGTACAGGTTAGTGGATGCTGCTGTTGCTGTTGGTGTTGGTGTGGTGTTGGGATGTATTAGTATTGTGTGTTATTATTTTGTCTCCATCTTCTGTCCTTTTACAAAATGTGTCACTAAAATATTCGTGTGCATTTCTGGAGCATGTCATTGGAACACCGGGGTGCCAGATGCCAGTCCCAGATATATACGTTCAGCACCAGGCACTGATATACGCTTGCCTGAGTCTGATCTTTGAGTGTTTTGATATGTGCACGTGTCACTGATATGTGTTTTAATGGTTGTTGTCTCGTATGCACCTCGCGAACTACCGAAAATATCGGGACCTGTGACATTAACCCTTGATGGTCCCCTAAAAATTTAACATTGTTTAATATGGCTTAATTTTACATAGTTTGTTTCTGAGTTTGGTTTTTAGGAGGTTTGAATTTGCATCTCCATCCTTTAGCTTTAGCTGCAAAGCTAATTCAATTTTAATGTAAGCCAACTGGACCCGTTTTTTTTCCATTTTGGGTGAAGTGAAGATATGCATGCTTGAAATCTGGTTTGGGCTTTGGATTAAAGCATCAGTGAGGTTTTCTTGTTCAGCAGTTGGGTGAGCTGTTTATTTACATTCTGCTTATTCTAATATTCTATTTATATGTCTGTAATGTATGGTAAACACTAATTGAAATTGTATTAAAATGTGCGGGCGTGTGCAGAAAGTCAACAAAACGTAATTTGTTGGAGCAGTGGTGCACAAACTTTTGCATATGCCTGTTTGTGTGCTCGTTCTACAGTGTACATATCTCTGGAGGTGTATCATTGGCCTTTCTGTGTATGTGTGTTTCTGCAGAGGGTGGAACGTGCGAGGTGATCGCAGCTCATCGGTGCTGCAATAAGAACCGGATTGAGGAACGCTCTCAGACGGTCAAGTGCTCGTGTCTGCCGGGGAAAGTGGCCGGAACGACACGCAACAAGCCTTCCTGCGTGGACGGTAAGAACTTTGATGTCGCTTTCTGTTGCCAGTGAAGTGTAGAAGCACACCTATGATGTCCTGTGTCTGGGTGTGGAGTGTAGAAGGACACCTATGATGTCCTGTGTCTCAGTGTGGAGTGTAGAAGGACACCTATGATGTCCTGTGTCTCAGTGTGAAGTGTAGAAGGACACCTATGATGTCCTGTGTCTCAGTGTGGAGTGTAGAAGGACACCTATGATGTCCTGTGTCTCAGTGTGGAGTGTAGAAGGACACCTATGATGTCCTGTGTCTCGGTGTGAAGTGTAAAAGGACACCTATGATGTCCTGTGTCTCGGTATGAAGTGTAGAAGGACACCTATGATGTCCTGTGTCTCGGTATGAAGTGTAGAAGGACACCTATGATGTCCCGTGTCTCGGTATGAAGTGTAGAAGGACACCTATGATGTCCTGTGTCTCAGTGTGGAGTGTAGAAGGACACCTATGATGTCCTGTGTCTCAGTGTGGAGTGTAGAAGGACACCTATGATGTCCTGTGTCTCAGTGTGGAGTGTAGAAGGACACCTATGATGTCCTGTGTCTCAGTGTGGAGTGTAGAAGGACACCTATGATGTCCTGTGTCTCAGTGTGGAGTGTAGAAGGACACCTATGATGTCCTGTGTCTCGGTGTGAAGTGTAGAAGGACACCTATGATGTCCTGTGTCTCGGTATGAAGTGTAGAAGGACACCTATGATGTCCTGTGTCTCGGTATGAAGTGTTAGAAGTGTTTATGATGTCCTGTGTCTCGGTATGAAGTGTAGAAGGACACCTATGATGTCCTGTGTCTCGGGTGTGCAGTGTAGAAGGACTAACCTTTGATGTCCTGTGTCTCGGTATGAAGTGTAGAAGGACACCTATGATGTCCTGTGTCTCGGTATGAAGTGTAGAAGGACACCTATGATGTCCTGTGTCTCGGTATGAAGTGTAGAAGGACACCTATGATGTCCTGTGTCTCGGTGTGAAGTGTAGAAGGACACCTATGATGTCCTGTGTCTCGGTGTGAAGTGTAGAAGGACACCTATGATGTCCTGTGTCTCGGTGTGAAGTGTAGTTTAGGAAAGGACCTATGATGTCCTGTGTCTCGGTGTGAAGTGTAGAAGCTGACACCTATGATGTATTTTGTCTCAGTGTGGAGTGTAGAAGGACACCTATGATGTCCTGTGTCTCAGTGGTGAAGTGTAGAAGGACACCTGTGATGTTCTTGTGTCTCATGTGGAAGTGTAGAAGGACAACTATGATGTCCTGTGTCTCGGTGTGAAGTGTAGAAGGACACCTATGATGTCCTGTGTCTCGGTGTGAAGTGTAGAAGGACACCTATGATGTCCTGTGTCTCGGTGTGAAGTGTAGAAGGACACCTATGATGTCTTGTGTCTCAGTGTGGAGTGTAGAAGGACACCTATGATGTCCTGTGTCTCAGTGTGAAGTGTAGAAGGACACCTGTGATGTCTTGTGTCTCAGTGTGGAGTGTAGAAGGACACCTATGATGTCCTGTGTCTCGGTGTGAAGTGTAGAAGGACACCTATGATGTCCTGTGTCTCGGTGTGAAGTGTAGAAGGACACCTATGATGTCCTGTGTCTCAGTGTGAAGTGTAGAACGACACCTATGATGTCCTGTGTCTCAGTGTGAAGTGTAGAACGACACCTATGATGTCCTGTGTCTCAGTGTAAGGTGTAGATGCACACCCGCAATGTCCTGTGTCCCAGTGTGAGGTGTAGTTGGACACTCATGATGTCCCCTCTCCCAATGTGAAATGTTTATGGGCACCCAAGATTTCTCATGATGCCCCGGTGTTAGGAAGGCAGGTTCCATCCTGGACGACTCGCCAGTCCATCACAGGGCACACACACACACACACACCACTTTCCGACAGAGACAGGAAATCTGAAATATCTATCTATCTATCTATCTATCTATCCATCTATCTATCCATCTATCTATACCTCTGTCCGTCCATCTATCTATACCTCCGTCCGTCCCTCTATCTATCCATCTATCTATCCATGCAGGCACAGGGAGAACAGGAAACTCCAGCCAGAAAGGACCCCAGGTGATAGATGGATGGATGGATGCATGGATGGATGGATAGATAGGTAGGAAGGTGGATGGATTGATGGATGGATGGATGGATGGGTGGATGGATAGGTAGGAAGGTGGATGGATGGATGGATGGATGGATAGATAGATAGATAGATAGATAGATAGATAGATAGATAGATAGATAGATAGATAGATAGATAGATAGATAGATAGATGGACGGACTGACGGACGGACAGATAGATAGATGGATAGATAGATAGATGAATAGATAGATAGACGGACAGATAGATAAATAGATAGATAGATAGATAGATAGATAGATAGATGGATAGATAGATGGGCGGACGGATAAATAGATAGATAGATAGATAGATAGATAGATAGATAGATGGATAGATAGATAGATAGATAGATAGATAGAGAGATAGATAGAGAGAGAGATAGATAGAGAGATAGAGAGATAGATGCCGCCCCTGGTTACTATCACCCCTGTCACACCATTTCACTTCAAACCGCATCTCAGACGCTGAACAGTAAGTGATTGGAGTTGCCCTTTAATCGATACCTGAGCTGTGCAATGCTATGCGGTTTTAGTGCTTCTGGCGAGCGGACAGACCCTTTACCCACGAAGGTGAAATCATCCCCTCTTAAACCCAGCGCCTCAAATAATCTCCCTGACTCTCACTGTTGGGTTTATTTATTCCAGTGTCATTTTCAAGTGGCGCTTAACAGCTGACACGTTTTAGAGCAGAGAGAGATATATATATGGAAAGTCAGTCTTTTCCTGCCACATAAAACCCCTAAGTGTGCAGTAAAGTTGCTGATGCAGAAGTTAAGCTGAGGTGCAGGTGCACCGTTCCTGCCGCCTCACTCTGGCTGTCACCTTGACGCCATTTTCGCACCGTTTATTCAAATTTGATGCAAATGCCAATGGGCTAGCGTGACCTCTCAAATAAAAGTTTCCCTCCTTTTTCTTCCCGAGCAAACAAAGCCTAGCAAACAAACGGAGCGTGTTTATATATCTAAGGAACGGCGCGCGGTGGAAAAGCCTCGGGGCTGGGAAAAATCAAAGAAAGCCACACGCATAAAGATTCTGTTGAACTTTGAAGCCAGCACTAGACAAAGCGGTAATTCACTCGTGTTCTTGATTTCCTCTGTGCGCGCGAGTGTGTGTGCGCGAGAGCAAGCGAGTGAGCGAGCGCTAGCTGAATATGAAACGATCACACCCTGAGCACTCTCTCTGCTCCAGGGCCGCTTGTTTTATAAGCCTGTACCGAAGACTGCTGCGTTTTTGCGCTACCTGAATACCAATGGAGGTTACGATTAAAACCCATGTCTTTAAAAAGGACTAATGTAAATCTAAAGCAGCACCTCCCAGTTCTGCTGCTGGAGCTTCTCCACCTTGCATATTTTATCACTCATTCCTCATCTCGTCAGCTCCGGCTGCAACTCTCAGACGGCTGCAGTGATTGCTATCGATTTGCCCGACTACCGGAATGTAAATATGGGCATGTCCCAGCTGTGCACTTAATTGTAATCCTAGTTTTTGAATATCGTCCCTGTCCAAAGTAAAACAAGTATCTCCAAAATGGCAAATTTAATGTAAGTCAATGGAACCAGATGTCTTACCAAGCACTTTTGGGCCTTTCCAATTGGTCCATTCATTTTACATTACATTAACATTTGCAGCATTTAGCTGACGCTCTTATCCAGAGCGACTTAAGGGTCACTAGTGGACACTGTTGTCCCATAATGCATGCTTAGAACCTGTTGATTTTTAGGTATGGGTCATAATTGGACTCTATTGTCCCATAATGCACACTTGGAACCAGTTGAATTTTTGAGTATGGGTCACTACTGGACACTAAAGTCAAATAATGCACACCTAGAACCAATCGAATGTAGTAAAGGTCAATACTGGACACTACTTACAAGGTTAATCATATTACAGGTGGGCCAATGTAGTGTTAGGAGTCTTGCCCAAGGACTCTTATAGGTGTGGCACAGCATAGTCACCCAGACCAGGATTCGAACCCCAGTCTCCCACATATGATGGTGGCTCCCTGGTGGGTAGTGGTGTTATCCACTGATCGTGCAAATCTCACAAAGTGTAAACGGGAGCTGCTGTTTTCAAATGATGCATAAAAGTCAAAATGGACAAAAATGGAGATACATGTTTTGCATTGGACAGCAACGATATGTAGTATAGTATAGTATAGTTCTCAAAGTTGGGTATACTCAGAAATCCACAATGGACCCTATTGTCCCACAGTGCACACGTAGAGCCAGTCGATTTTTGAGTATGGGTCACATAATGCACACTTAGAACCAATCGATTGTAGTATGGGTTCTAAGTGTGGTACATTGGACACTATTGTCAGACAAAGCCCACTTTTACCAGTTGATGTTTGAGACTAGGTCACCACTGGACACTTTTGTTCCACAGTGCACACTTATTCCAATCAGTGGTTGAACCTAGGTCACTATTGGACACAAGTGTCCCACAATGCCCATTTAAAACCAGTTTTTGAGTGTAGGTCACTATTGGATGATATTATCCCACAATACACAGTTGGAACCAGTTGATCTTATTTTGCTATAGGTCAGTATTGGACACTAATGTCCCACAATGGACGCTTAGAACTGATCTATTTTTGAGTATAGCTCCTTACTGGACACTATTGTCCCACAAGGCACACCTAGAACCAGTTGATTGTTGAGTACAGGTCACTTCTGGACACTAGAGTCAAATAATGCACACTTAGAACCAATCGAATGTAGTAAAGGTCAATACTGGACACTATAGTCACATAATGCACAAGTAGAACCAATTGATTGTTGAGTACAGGTCATTGATAGACACTATTGTCCCACAATGCATGCTTAGAACCAGTTGATTTTTAAGTATAGGTCACTACTGGACACTAGTGGACACAATTAGAACCAGTAAATTTTTGAGTCAAAGTCACTATTGAACACTATTGTCCTACAATGCCCACTACAAACCTGTTGATTTTTGAGAATAGGATACTACTGGACACTATTGTCCCACTATGCACACTCCAAACCAGTTGATTTTTAAGTATGGGTCACTAGTGGACACTGTTGTCCCATAATGCATGCTTAGAACCAGTTGATTTTTAGCTATGGGTCATTATTGGACTCTATTGTCCCATAATGCACACTTAGAACCAGTTGAATTTTTGAGTATGGGTCACTACTGGACACTAAAGTCAAATGATGCACACCTAGAAACAATCGAATGTAGTAAAGGTCAATACTGGACACTATAGTCACATAATGCACAAGTAGAACCAATCGATCATTGAGTACAGTTCACTGATAGACACTATTGTCCCACACTGCATGCTTAGAACCATAGTTGATTGTTAAGTGTTGGTCATTATTGGACACTATTATCCCATAATGCAAACTTAGAACCAGTTGAATTTTTGAGTATGGGTCACTATTGGACACTAGTGGACACTATTAGAACCAGTACATTTTTGAGTATAAGTAATTATTGGACACCATAGTCCTACAATGCCCACTATAAACCAATTGATTTTCAAGTAGATTGTATCCCTGTTGTCGGTCACAAAGCATCCACTTTGAGGATAGTCAGTTATTTGTCTTCCGGTTGAGTTTGAGACTAGGGGCCAACTGTGGCAAGCCACTACTGTCTGGAAATTTTGGTTACTTCGGACTACTGGACACTAAAGAGGAATTATTGTGTCTTCCGTTGTGTGTTTGAGACTTAAAGATTGGGCTGTCCAAAACCTTAAAAGTGTGGAACCAGTCTATTGTTGAATATAGGTCAATACTGAACACTATTGTCCCACAAAGCGCACTTGGAACCAGTCTATTGTTGAATATAGGTCAATACTGAACACTATTGTCCCACAAAGCGCACTTGGAACCAGTCTATTGTTGAGTATAGGTCACTACTGGACACTATTGTCCCGCATAGCGCACTTGGAACCAGTCTATTGTTGAGTATAGGTCACTACTGTACACTATTGTCCCGCATAGCGCACTTGGAACCAGTCTATTGTTGAGTATAGGTCACTACTGTTACCTATGTTTCCCCGCATGAGCGCACTTGGAACTGCTGAATTGTTCGAGTAGTAGGTCACCTACTGTACACTATTGGGTCCCCGCATAAGCACTACCTGGAACCAGTCTACTTGTTGCAGTATGAGTCCCACTACTAGACACTATTGTCCCGCACAGCGCACTTGGAACCAGTCTATTGTTGAGTATAGGTCACTACTGTACACTATTGTCCCGCATAGCACACCTGGAACGAGTCTATTGTTGAGTATAGGTCACTACTGGACACTATTGTCCCATAAAGCACACTTGGAACCAGTTGATTGTTGAGTATAGGCCACTGTTGGACACAGCTGTCAAAATTTGGTGACTTCGGAGGATAAAGAGGAATTCCGTGTTCTGTTGTTGGGAATTATTTCGGATTCTGTTGTGTGTTTGAGACCTAAAGATTGGGCTGTGCAAATCCTTGAAAATGTGATGCTAATATGTAAAAATGTATGATTTTTTTTTTCAGTCTGAAAAATTTACACCTGGCTTTACAGGGCGACCCACAGGCCCACTGAAGTTTTCTTTGTCCTCCCTGACTCAGTAATGCTATTAAAAAACCTTATGTATTATTATTTATATTAATCCATTCGTCTTCTAAACCGCTTATCCTTCCGGGTCACAGGGGGGTGCTGGAGCCTATCCCAGCACTCATTGGGCAGAAGGCTGGAAACATTCTGAACAGGCTGCCAGTCCAGAGCAGGGCACATCATTATGTAAAATATATAGAATGATAATGTAGATTATATCTGTTGTCTTCAGCATGCAGCAGATTCTGTTACATGTATCCCATCATGCCCTGCTGTCCTAGGTGGTCTCCACCTGAGTGGTCTGTGCTGTAGCAGGGTGTTGATGTGATGCGTATTAAAGTATAAAGCAGTGTTCACACTTCATGCTCCTGTGCCTCTCTCTACCACAGAGAGGGTCTTTCAGACCTCCACTCTATTGATCAGAACAGGGAACTGTGTGTGTGTGTATGTGTGTGTATGTGTGTGCGCCACTGCACAGTGGTGTTGTGAGGAAGACTAAACCACAGATGGATAGATAAAGGACCAAGAAGATGTGTTATAGATACAGTAGGCTAGTGTGTGTGTCAGGGGTGTAGCTATGGGGCTGTCTAAGCCCACCCCACTTGGAAAGCAGGTGACTCCCAGATTTCTGACTAAAGCTCAGTAACACGTTTTAATAACAGTCCCTAATTAGCAGCAATTTAACAATTTCTCTCATATAATCATTATTAAATATTAATATATATCAGCAGAATATCCAATTATTGACTTTTTATTTGGATATATATTCAGAAACTGTCATCATTTCATAATTTGCAAGGATTGTGGAATATAGAAACCTAATCTGAAGCTTGCTCTTTGAGGAACTAGCCACCTGTCCGTGGTGTTTCCTACATCTTGCCCAGTGAGAGCTAGGATAGGCTCCAGGACCCCCATCCTGAGTCCTATGTTGGCTACTCCAGCATTGGCTGGATGCTAACTCATTCATTGCTGATGCTGCTATGGCGACTGAAGGTTCCGTTTAGCAGCCCTTCTTCTTTCCTATTGAGTTCGGTTTGAGTGGCTAAGTAACTCTTGGGAAATTGGCAATATGCAGTGTTATATGCAGGGTACAGTTACAGTTGCTATTTCCTACAGCACCACCAGGGCTGCTGATATAGTGGGCCATGTACCACCCTCTACTGGTCCATGGGCCTATACTCAAGTGGTGTCGCTACCATTCCCTCTAGAAGTGGGTCCCCACCTGACTACACTTGTCAGACAAGTACCGTTCTTCTGGTACCCACCAAACCCGGACTACCTCACTGGCGATTCATCACTCCAGAGAACATGTCTCCACTGCTCTAGAGTCCGGTGGCGGTGTGGTTGACACCACTGCATTCGACGCCTTGCATTGTTGGATGCAGCTGCTCGGCCATGGAAACCCATTCCATGAAGCTCTCCATGCCCTGTTCCTGAGCTGATCTGAAGGCCACATGAAGTTTGGAGGTTGAAGTTGGTGACCTGTGTGCACTATGAGGCTCAGCAT
>JAMWET010005353.1:0-25000 GCA_024036415.1 Prochilodus magdalenae | reverse complement strand
CTACACTCAACATCAAAATTTCACACAGAAGGAATCAACCAAATGGAATGAAACTTGGTGGGTAGGTCTGACATTGTGAGAAATGCCAATGATTCAAGTTTCAGACTTGGCTGCGCATGTGATGTAGGCACATGACTGCATATAAGGTCGTTCTGTTGTGCATGCTATCCATTCTGATGTGCTATTGTATTAATAGCATCAATTGGAAGCGAAGTGTGCCTGAAAGAAGAGTTTGAAAGCAATTTGAGAAGTTGGAGAAGTTGGAGAGGGGGTCACATCATACGGCTCAGGGAAGCAGGATGGTTTTATCAATGTATGGCACCATACGGGTCATGAGGATGCTACCATAGCACGCTGTTGGCGGCAGGGGATGGAAGAAGGCATGCACCAGGATGAAGGATCTGGGAGACCTACACAAACCACAGAGAGAGAGAGCCAATGAGTTATGCAACATGCTCAAAGATACCAATTGAGCAAGCAGTGATGTCCTCCATGAGCTGTCCTATTAGCGCTGGCACTATTGGCAGACGGCTGCACCACGCAGGACTACATGCACACAGACCATTACAACGGCTGTCCTTAACACCACGTCACCATCACCAAATACTGCAATGGTGTCGTACCAGACTGTCATGGAGGGACTCAGAATGGCAGCGGGTCATCTTCAGTGACGAGTCCCGCTTTAGTCTTGGTGGAGACGCCCAGCGAATCCTGGGTGGAGGCACCGTGGTCAGCACCAAGATGAACGGTCTGTCGTCACACGTCCAGAAGGCCTGGTGTCACTCCACCTCCAACCCTACCGCACCATCTGCAGGAACTGTGTGAGAATATTCAAGCTGCATGGGATGGATAATCACAGGACACCATTAGGAACCTCTACAGCTCCATACCGAGACGTCTGGCATGTTGTCTTTTGGATAGGTGGTGTTGCACAAGTGGTCACACTGCTACTTGCCAGTGAACTCCCACCCTATGTGGGAGACTGGGGTTCGACTACCCATCTAGGTGACTATGCTGTGCTACACCAATAAGAGTCCTTGGGCGAGACTCCTAACACCACACTGGCCCAACTGTAATATGATCAACCTTGTAAGTCGCTCTGGATGAAAGCATCAGCTAGATGGTATAATGGTTAATTAGGGGTCCCAGGACCCCCTGTATTTTGCACATTGGTCTTACCTGTTGAATTATATAAGCATTTTGAACAATGAGTGTAATGCCACATTCAGTTGGGGCAGCTTGACGTCACGTGGTCCCTACTAGGAGGACTTCCATGGCGCCCAATAAGCCAGCATGAGAAGATACTATTCCATCGACTTTTAATTTCAGCCTGGGTCATGCTTTAAAGTCATTTAGTCTCATGAATTAGAGCAGAAGATGGCTTGTTTTGTATTGGTGTTTGGAATGGCGGCGCTATGTGTGCGTGTAGCGGCTCTGCAGCCTGTCAGATTACCCCTGCAGGGGAATTGATTATTAGCTTTGACAAGTAGAACTACGTCCCAGTTATGTCAGGGCCAACAAGAGTCTTAGTGAAGAACATCACTTTCAACAAGTCGAAACAGTGTGGCTTACACACACACACACACTCACACACACACACACACACACACACACACACACTCACACACACACACACACAGAAACAGAAGGACCGTCTCCCGTACAGTTAGATTAAAAACACCATCATTACACACGCCATTTACTGCAGAGAGCTCACAGAGACAGCAAATCTGCACCACACACACAAAGCTGAAATAGGCTTCTCTCTCTCTCTCTCTCTCTCTCTCTCTCTCCCTCTCTCTCTCTCTCTCTCTCTCTCTCTCTCTCCCTCTCTCTCTCTCTCTCTCTCCCTCTCTCTCTCTCTCTCTCTCTCTCTCTCTCTCTCTGCCACCACCACTTTCCATTACTATTTATTTCCCTCCCTCCCTCACCCCTGATTTCTCTCCATTCTTTCTTTCCCTCACTCTCTAAATCATTCACACCAACACCTGCACATTACACTGTGCGCAAAACTAGCTTTGATAAAGCTGCAGTGTGCGTCAGCGCTCTGAAATTAAAGGAGCGCTTTGGTGGAAAACAGAATGTACACAATTTACCGTTCGGCCCAGACGTGACCAGTCAGCCAGGACATGCTCGGCGTTCAAATTCTGGATCTCTGCTTTGCAAACTGGAACTTAATGAAAGGCTAATGTTGCTAACAAACACAAGAACTCAATAGAACTTCTCCTAAACTCACATCCAAGTCTTCAAGTCATGCATTTACACACACAGGAGTCATCAGTGTTGATTAATAATGTAGATGTATTATTGCTCCACCCAAGAAATGACTGAACATGGCCTAGGAGCACCTTGACACCCCTCACCCTTTAATAAGCAGACAGATTCTGTCTTTATATGACTCCTAGTAGCAACCACATGGGATACCACAGCGAAAACCAAGCATGATCTTAGCAACCACCTGGGCTACCACAGGAAACACTAAGCATGATCTTAGCAACCACCTGGGATACCACAGCAAACACCAAGCATGATCTTAGCAACCACCTGGGATACCACAGCAAACACCAAGCATGATCTTAGCAACCACCTGGGATACCACAGCGAACACAAAGCATGTTTTTAGCAACCACCTGGGATACCACACCAAACACCAAGCATGATCTTAACAACCACCAGGGATACTACAGCGAGCAGGAAGCATGATCTTAGCAACCACCTGGGATACCACAGCGAACACAAAGCATGTTTTTAGCAACCACCTGGGATACCACACCAAACACCAAGCATGATCTTAGCAACCACCAGGGATACTACAGCGAACAGGAAGCATGATCTTAGCAACCACCTGGGATACCATAGCAAACACCAAGCATGATCTTAGCAACCATACACCTGGGATACCACAGCAAACACCAAGCATGTTCTTAGCAATTACCTGGGATACCAGAGGAAACACTAAGCATGTTCTTAGCAAACACCTGGGATACCACAGCAAACACCAAGCATGTTCTTAGCAATCACCTGGGATACCAGAGGAAACACCAAGCATGATCTTAGCAACCACCTGGGATACCATAGCGAACACCAAGCATGATCTTAGCAACCATCCACCTGGGATACCACAGCAAACACCAAGCATGATCTTAGCAATCACCCGGGATACCACAGGAAACACTAAGCATGTGTTTAGCAACCACCTGGGATACCACAGCAAACACCAAGCATGTTCTTAGCAATCACCTGGGATACCACAGGAAACACCAAGCATGATCTTAGCAACCACCTGGGATACCATAACAAACACCAAGCATGATCTTAGCAACCACACACCTGGGATATATTATAGCAAACACCAAGCATGATCTTAGCAACCATACACCTGGGATACCACAGCAAACACCAAGCATGTTCTTAGCAATCACCTGGGATGCCAGAGGAAACACTAAGCATGTTCCTAGCAACCACCTGGGATACCACAGCAAACACCAAGCATGTTCTTAGCAATCACCTGGGATACCACAGGAAACACCAAGCATGATCTTAGCAACCACCTGGGATACCATAGCGAACACCAAGCATGATCTTAGCAACCATCCACCTGGGATACCACAGCAAACACCAAGCATGATCTTAGCAATCACCCGGGATACCACAGGAAACACTAAGCATGTGTTTAGCAACCACCTGGGATACCACAGCAAACACCAAGCATGTTCTTAGCAATCACCTGGGATACCACAGGAAACACCAAGCATGATCTTAGCAACCACCTGGGATACCATAACAAACACCAAGCATGATCTTAGCAACCACACACCTGGGATACCATAGCAAACACCAAGCATGATCTTAGCAACCACACACCTGGGATACCACAGCAAACACCAAGCATGATCTTAGCAACCACCTGGGATACCATAGCGAACACCAAGCATGATCTTTGCAATCACCTGGGATACCACAGGAAACACCAAGCATGATCTTAGCAACCACACACCTGGGATACCACAGGAAACACCAAGCATGATCTTAGCAATCACCTGGGATACCATAGCAAACACCAAGCATGATCTTAGCAATCACCTGGGATACCACACCGAACAACATGCATGATCTTAGCAATCACCTGGGATACAATAGCAAACACCAAGCATGATCTTAGCAACCACCTGGCATACAATAGCAAACACCAAGCATGATCTTAGCAACCACCTGGGATACAATAGCAAACACCAAGCATGATCTTAGCAACCACCTGGGATACCACAGCGAACACCACGCATGATCTTAGCAATCACCTGGGATACCACACCGAACAACATGCATGATCTTAGCAATCACCTGGGATACAATAGCAAACACCAAGCATGATCTTAGCAACCACCTGGCATACAATAGCAAACACCAAGCATGATCTTAGCAACCACCTGGGATACCACAGGAAACACCAAGCATGATCTTAGCAACCACCTGGGAGGAGGACCGTTTAAGAGGAACATTCATTTATTTATTTGTCTTCCAAACAGGCTTCTTTTCCTGAGTTTAAAGAGTACATTCATTCATTCATTCATTCATTTAGTCAGTCAGTCATTTATTCATTCATAATCTAAACCAGCTTATTCTCCTGAGTTCAAGAGAAACATTCATATTTAATCCCATTCAAGATCAAATGGATTAAACGCAGAACAAATGGACGGTACAGATCAATGAATGAATGAATGAATAAATGAATGAATGGATGGATGGATGGATGGATGGATGGATGGATGGATGGATGTATGAATGAATGTTTCTCTTGAACCCAGGAGAATAAATGAGTGAGTGAATGAATACATGAACGAATTAATAAATTAACCAATGAATGCATGAACAAAAAAACAAATGAAGGAAGGAACTACAGAATGAAGAAACTAACAGACTAATGATTGGATGTGGGGGGATGTGGCAGGGGTGGGGGGTGTGCTTGGGTGGATGTGGGGGGGCAAAAGTGAATTTCTGTGTGAACTTCATGTTCTGAATCCATCAGAAGCAGCACTACGCACAGCCGTGCAATGTAATGTGCGCACTACGTGGGCTGTGAGCGTTTTAATTACTGTTATGTGTAACTTTCATAATCATAATCATCCACACGCATAATTATATTTGTATATTCAGCTACTGCTGGCCTTGCTGTAATTAAACCGCACAGTAGTTTGGAGGTGGGGTGGGGGGTTCTAGCGTCAGGCTGCTGTCGCACTTTTACTTCTGTACGAAGGGAGAGAGAGAGAGGGGAGGGGGGAAGAGAGAGGGGGAAAGAGAAAGGTGAAGAAAGAGAGAGAGGGAAAGCGAAAGAGAGAGAGAGAGAGGGAGAGAGAGAGAAAGAAAGAGAGAGAGAGTGGGGGAAAAGAGAGATAGAGAGGGAATAAGAGAGAGAGAGAAAGAGAGAGAGAGACAGAGAGAGAGAGAGAGAGAGAGAGAGAGAGAGGGAAAAGGGAAAGAGAGAGGGGGAAAGAGAGAGGGGAAGAGAGAGGGGGAAAGAGAGAGAGGGAAGAGAGAGAGAGAGAGAGGGAGAGAGAGGGAGAGAGAAAGAAAGAGAGAGAGAGTGGGGGAAAAGAGAGATAGAGAGGGAATAAGAGAGAGAGAGAGAGAGGGGAAAGAGAGAGGGGAAGAGAGAGAGGGGAGGAGAGAGAGAGAGGGGAAAGAGAGACGGAGAGAGGGGAAAGAGAGAGGGGGAGAGAGAGAGGGGAAGAGAGAGAGGGGAGGAGAGAGAGAGAGAGAGAGAGAAAGAAAGAGAGAGAGAGAGAGAGAGAGAGAGAGAGAGAGAGAGAGAGAGTGGGGGAAAAAGAGAAATAGAGAGGGAATAAGAGGCAGAGAGAGAGAGAGAGAGAGAGAGAGAGACGGACAGTGGGCAGCTCTCAGTAGAGCTCCACAGAAGCATCCCTGTATCTTCACTGCCAGGCAGCTTATGTGAGTCCAGTGAGATAAACATCAAGCCCAGCATTACAGGAGGTGTCAGGGTCTATACACACACACTCACACACATACAGCCCCATCGGAGGGCGCCACTGAGCTCTACAACAGGAACCGGAAACAGAGCACCAGCATTCGGCGATAGTCTGACTGTAAATCAGATGTACACAGTGTTCCTCATACCATCCGAGTCTGAAGTCATCTTCTCACCAGGCTCATGCAGCAGGCGAGAAAAGGAGGTCAAACTGGATGCTGAAAGGTCAGGCTTTAAAGGAGCAATGTGTAAAATGTTGCAATGTGCCGAATTCATACTCCAAACACGTAGGTGGCAGCATGTCACCAGAAGGTCTTGGTGTTCATTGCAATCTTGCATTGCAGTGCATTGCATTGCACTGTATGTGTTTGGGATTATTTGAATGCTGAGAAGCAGGAAAACAGCTCAACCAAATTCTAAAACTGAACTTTGGAGGTGTGGCTGCAGATTTCCTAGTGAAACTGGAAGTGGGTTTCCTGAAACGAATGGAAGCTGTGCTAAAGGCCAAGACGGGACGCACTAGGTACTGGATATTACACCTTAACCTACAATGAGATCTGACCTGGGGGCAGCATGGTGGTGTGGTAGGTATTGGTGTCACCTCAGAGCAAGAAGGGGCCGGGCTCAGTTCCTGACTGAGGTGTCCAGGGTCCTTTCTGCTGGGAGTGTCTGTGTGGGTTTCCTCCGGGGGCTCCTGGTGCTTCCTCCCATAGTCCATGCAGTCAAGCTAATTGGAGGTGCTAAATTGACCCTGGCTTTCTGCACATGTGTGAAAGTTTATGTTTAGGGGTTAATGGACTGACGGCCTTCTTCGCAGTAAGCCCTGGAATAGGTTCCAAGGCTCCAGCATGCCCCGTAATGCGGAGGGATGAAGTGGAGTAGAGGATGAGTGACTAAGTGGGTTTTGATTGGAATTTGCACAGCACTGAATGTCACCCATTTAACACTGTACAAAAGTGTCGACTGCTGGGATAGACCGTCTGACTGGGTTGGGTTGCTCTCTCGGCCTACTCCTCTGCCCTTTCCCTCCCTCCAGTCATCGCAGGTACTCTCAGGTAAATACTCTTCCTGTTTCCCATCATTTAGCATGTGACTTAGCATCTAATGCAGCAAAGCTAACGAGATCCAGATAGCAGAACCAACGACATCACCCAGCTATTGGAAAAATAAGGAAGTAAATAAAAGGAGTCCCGTTAGCAATCGCTTCGCCACTGTTTCGCATTAAACGGCGAAGATTTCCACATTGTTGGCGCGGACTTGATTGCGATTCGGGCTGTGAGTGCTTTGTTTATTAAGAGGATTAGATGTTGTGTCAGTGTAATCAGACGGAGGAGGCGCTTGCCGTTATGAGCCTTTTGGACCGTGTGTTTCTCACTCATGAAGTGTCACACGTTCGCGCTGTGAGTGAAGGCTGAGCACTGGCTCTGTTCATTAGCAGTAGAGGGCTTTGACAGCTTGCTGATTGAGAGGCCCACTGTTGCCATCTGAATGGCTAATAAAGCACTTCCACTGCGGAGGGGTGGAGAAAAACTGCAGTGATTAAACTGGAACGGTGGCGCCGGGGCTAGACGCAGGTCCAGGAAGCACCCTGAGGGCAGACGACCGCTCTCCAGGCCCAGGTTAGCATGATCTAGCATCTAGAATGTAGTGATGCTACATCATCTTTCTGATTAGGTTAATATCAATGGTTCTACACTCATTGCCACTTTATTAGGTACACACGTATACACCTCTACACTCTCTGTCCATCTTATCAGCTCCACTGTCCATATAGGAGCACTCTGTAGTTCTAATGTTACCGACTGTAGTCCGTCTGTTACTCTGTATACCTCATCACCCTGTTTTCCATAGTCAGGACCCCCACAGGACCACCACAGAGCTGGTATTATTATTAGGTTGGTGGACTATTCTCAGTCCAAAAGTGACACTGAAACTCTCCAGCAGCCCTGCTGTGTGTGAGAATGGTCCACCACCCAAATGATACCTGCTCTGTGGTGGTCCTATAGGGGGTCCTGACTATATTTAAACAAATCCAGAATTCACAAGTCAATAAGGTGTGATATGACCTTTCCAGTGAACCCTGGATTCGCCCTGGATAGCCATCAGGAAACCGGAGATACAGGCTTTTTTCCCAGGGTTAAATTGGCAAACAGGATACAGGAGCATACAGCAAAATGGCTGAGAGAAAGCAATGTGCTATAGCGCCACCATGTGGCCGACCATTTACAGAGACATCTTTGTCCTCATTCGCGTGTATGCGTTTGCAGTTGGCCTAATGATTACCGCTGAACCTCACATTTACTGAGTCTCTCCAATGGTTTGATTATTAGGCTTTCAATGGGGTCCGCAGAAGGACCCCACATGACCAACTACTCATGCCCAGATTTCAATCAGTAGAAGATGACAGGGCCTCTCAGAATGATATGTTAGACAGGGCTGGCAGTGCATGGCTTTGACGGCCTGCCGCTTGAGAGGTCGACTGTCACCATCTGAATGGCTAATAAAGTTTCAGCCGCTAATAAAGCTTCACTTCTGAGGGGGAAAAAAAAGAGTAATGGCATCAGGGCCAAATGAAGGTTCTCCGGCAGTGACTTGAGGCCAAGGGCCCACTCTCTGGCCCCTCGTTAATTACTCCCAGACTTCGTTAAGGCTCCCTTGACCTTCTGGAGCCATATCATGGCCATTAGCCAGTGTCTTCTCTCACTTTAAAGGCAGTACCTCTTTTTTTTTCTGTGCCCGCCGTGCAAGCGCAAAAGACTTTAGAGAATCAATCAGCTCATTACCACAGCATTTCTTCGGCATAGGTGAAAGAAAAGAACGAGAGAGAGAGAGAAAGAAAGAGAGAGATAGGAGAAGATCATTCTTCAGTTCAGATAAAGATGAGGCAAAGTCGTCAGAGCACCTCCAAGGCACAAAGCAGTAGTGGCAAGTTCATTCTTTACTGCGGGACAGTGATGTAGCGCCGGGGCACATGGGATGGGTGGGTTGGAGAGGGGTTATCAGGGACGGGGGTGCGCCGTCTTCTACTCTGATGTATCGATCCGCAACCCCCGGCACTGTAAATTAACACCTACTGAAAAAAATCCTGAAAAATTTCGAGTGTAATTGCCTTGCACTCTTAATCTGAGCTGGAAGGGATCGATTGAGCGGCGTAGGGAGCGCAAGCCTGGGCCACTACATAGAAAAAAGGTGGAGGGGGGGGGTGGTGGGACTCACCTCCATCACTCTGTCCCAATGCATTTAAATCTGGTCACAAGATGATATCGGAGGGGTTTTCTTTTTTCTCTTTTTTGCCCTTTTTAAACGAGAGCCTCCAAAGTCGCACTCTCAGGATAGCTGTTCCCGGACTGGAGAACGATTTTCGATGGAGAATCACTGTTGGCGATGTCATGTGTGCCTGAACACCTTCTCCACAGAAACTTTAAGCACATAACTTCACGGGGAAGAAACTTTTGGCCCAGCAGAACTATTTCCATGACCCTCATTATCCTCCCAGACAGTGTCCGTCATTAGGATCAATTTTTAATTATCCAGCCTAGCCTGTTTGTCTACATACTTACCTGGAAGGTGCTGCTACTTTCTCCTGTCCAGTTTTTGTGAACTTTGACTTTACGGCGTGTGTGGAAGTGTGGGAAGTAACTTGATTCCGTGTTTAGCGATGGAGCAAAAATTGTAAATCAGGGATAGTATCAATCGTAGACTCATCAGCTGGGGGAGCTGGTTGATGCTGTGGTAGCCAACAGGCTAAAACCCAAACCTTAACGATCTCTGATAATGCAACCTCAGATGCAAAGCCCTTTTCCACCGTGGCTGGTATCTTTCTGATAAACGTAGGCAAGGGTAGGGTAGGCAAATTTTCATTGTGCTGCCCTCAGGTCAGGACACAGTGTTGTTGGGCTATGGGAAGACTGAGACATACAGGGGTTGGACAATGAAACTGAAACACCTGGTTTTAGACCACAGTCATTTATTAGTATGGTGTAGGGCCTCCTTTTGCGCCAATACAGCGTCAGTTGGTCTTGGGAATGACATATACTGCGTCCTGCACAGTGGTCAGAGGGAGTTTAAGCCATTCTTCTTGCAGGATAGTGGCCAGGTCACTACGTGATGCTGGTGGAGGTTCGTCCTTCTTGGTGGTATGCTGACATTACCCTGGATACCGTGGCTCTTGATACATCACAAAGACTTGCTGTCTTGGTCACAGATGCGCCAGCAAGACGTGCACCAACAGTCTGTCCTCTTTTGAACTCTGGTATGTCACCCATAATGCTGTGTGCATTGCAGTATTCAGTATTCTGCTAACTGAACCTTCACACTCTGCTCTTACTGGTGCAATGTGCAATTAATGAAGATTGGCCACCAGGCTGGTCCAATTTAGCCATGAGACCTCCCACACTAAAATGACAGGTGTTTCAGTTTCATTGTCCAACCCCTGTAGTTTTGTGGTCCTAAAGTGAGGCCCAGGGAAGATTCCGAGACAGCATTCGCTCGGGACTGTATTATTGTCACCCAGCAGTTGGTTTTGGACCAGACTTTGTCAGGCTGCAGAGGGTTTGGGATAGAATTTCTTTGTGCTACTGTTTCACTATAGACCGAAATGTTTGTCCGAATCCGATGACGCTCCAGTGTTCTCATTAGAAGGAATTTTGGCCGGGTCCTGAAATGTACACAGAGTTTAATTGGGCTACAGTCAGGTGGGATACAATGTCCTTGTGTCTATGGTCGGACTTTTGTTGGACTAATTTGGAGTTCAGACAGAATTTTGTCATGCAGCAGTGAGATTCAGATAAAAAAGCCATTCAGATGGCCTGGGACAGAATTTCATTAGGCTATAGCTTTCTTTTGTTGTTGAGATAGATTTGGGCTCTTGGACAGAATGTTGTTGGGATAGATTTGGGTTCTTGGACAGAATGTTGTTGGGATAGATTTGGGCTCTTGGACAGAATGTTGTTGGGATAGATTTGGGTTCTTGGACAGAATGTTGTTGGGATAGGTTTGGGCGCTTGGACAGAATGTTGTTGAGATGAATTTGGTTTCTTGATCAGAATTTAGTTGGGATAGATTTGGGTCCTTGGACAGAATTTAGTTGCTATAGATTTGGGTCCTTGGACAAAATGTTGTTGGGATGAATTTGGGCTCTTGGAAAGAATGTAGTTGGAATAGATTTGGGTCCTTGGACAGAATGTTGTTGGGATGGATTTTGGTTCTTGAACAGAATGTAGTCGGGATAGATTTGGGTCCTTGGACAGAATTTAGTTGCTATAGATTTGGGTCCTTGGACAAAATGTTGTTGGGATGGATTGGGGTTCTTGGACAGAATGTAGTCGGGATGGATTTGGGTCCTTGGACAGAATGTTGGTGGGATAGATTTGGGTGTTTGGACAGAAGTTAGTTGGTATAGATTTGGGCTCTTGGACAAAATGTTGTTGAGGTGAATTTGGTTTCTTGGTCAGAATGTAGTTGGGATGGATTTGGGTTCCTGAACAAAATTTAGTTGTGATAGATTTGGGTTCCTGGACAGAATGTTGTCGGGATAGATTTGGGTCCTTGGACAGAATTTAGTTGCTATAGATTTGGGTCCTTGGACAGAATTTAGTTGCTATAGATTTGGGTCCTTGGACAGAATTTTATTGGAATACATTTAGGCTCTTGGAAAGATTCTTGTCAGGTTATGGTCAGTGCCAGATAGAACTTAGAATGTTTTGCTGAGCTAAAGTTGAATTTGTTTTTCAAATCAGATAAAATTAAATGGGCACAATTAAAACATAAATTCTGAAACGAATTGCCTGCTAAATACACATCGATTCCTGCCCCCTGCCTGATAAATCCCAAAATCCAAAATCAGGAAAGGGAAATCCACCATTCCAAATCATTCCTGTACTTTTCACTTAATGTTTAGCATCACCTGAGACTAGCAGAACAGCTCTGTGTTACAGTTGCTGCACAGCTCATCTCAGATCAGTATAAAAAAGCTAAAACTTCAACCAGCATGATGCCAACAAAGTCTGCTGACCTAGCGACGGAGCCCTAAAGCCTCGTGGGTCCCTGCCTGCTTCCATAATCCACTTTCCCCTTTCTCTCCACGGGACAATGACACTGTGAAGACGAGGACGGCCCAGAGTTGCTGATGTTATGACTTCGCAACGGCGGGGGAGCCAGAAGGGGGTCTGATGGCCGAGGGACAGCGGCCCACCTCCAGGCTTTCGGGAAGGTCACCTGAAGGGAGTTTGGCCTGGAGCCAGACAGATAACGCTGTCAGAGCAGGATCGCTGACCTTGTGACCGATCTTCTGAGCCCATGCCTGCCCCTCAGAGAGAGAGAGAGAGGGAGAGAGGGAAAGAAGAGAGCGGCAGGGAGAGAAGGCCATCTGTCACGATAGGTCAAAAGCTGTTGCCTCAGAACACAGAAACATTTGTCTCACTTTGACTCTGCCGTATCCCCAGATTCACAGATCAGTCCACTGAAGGTTTTTGCCTGAATGCTGTGTAATACTTTGGATGGTGTGTGGGCAGCATGGGCGTAGGTCAGTTAAACTCAAGGACAGCAAGCTCCTACTTGATGGTCAAGCGAAGCCTTGGCTTAATGCTTCTTGTTTTGGGTTTTTTTGGTCTCCACTCTCTGCCGAGCACAGTTTAATTAAAAATGGCTATAGAATTCTGTAAATTGCCAGAGTGAATTCTGTAAATTGCCAGAGTGAAAATTACAAGGGTGAATTCTGTAAATTGCCAGAGTGAAAATTACAAGGGTGAATTCTGTAAATTGCCAGAGTGAATTCTGTAAATTGCCAGAGTGAATTCTGTAAATTGCCAGAATGAATTCTGTAAATTGCCTGAATGAATTCTGTAAATTGCCAGAGTGAATTCTGTAAATTGCCAGAGTGAATTCTGTAAATTGCCAGAGTGAAAATTACAAGGGTGAATTCTGTAAATTGCCAGAGTGAAAATTACAAGGGTGAATTCTGTAAATTGCCAGAGTGAATTCTGTAAATTGCCAGAGTGAAAATTGCCAGAGTGAATTCTGTAAATTGCCAGAGTGAATTCTGTAAATTGCCAGAATGAATTCTGTAAATTGCCAGAGTGAATTCTGTAAATTGCCAGAGTGAATTCTGTAAATTGCCAGAATGAATTCTGTAAATTGCCAGAGTGAATTCTGTAAATTGCCTGAATGAATTCTGTAAATTGCCAGAGTGAATTCTGTAACTTGCCAGAGTGAATTCTGTAACTTGCCAGAGTGAAAATTGCCAGAGTGAATTCTGTAAATTGCCAGAATGAATTCTGTAAATTGCCAGAGTGAAAATTGCCAGAGTGAATTCTGTAAATTGCCAGAATGAATTCTGTAAATTGCCAGAGTGAATTCTGTAAATTGCCAGAGTGAATTCTGTAAATTGCCAGAGTGAATTCTGTAGCTTGCCAGAGTGAATTCTGTAACTTGCCAGAGTGAAAATTGCCAGAGTGAATTCTGTAAATTGCCAGAGTGAATTCTGTAAATTGCCAGAGTGAATTCTGTAGCTTGCCAGAGTGAATTCTGTAACTTGCCAGAGTGAAAATTGCCAGAGTGAATTCTGTAAATTGCCAGAGTGAATTCTGTAACTTGCCAGAGTGAAAATTGCCAGAGTGAATTCTGTAAATTGCCAGTGGCTTGCCGTTTTAACTGTGCATGATCTGTAATGATCTTTGCTTTATTAGAGGAACTCTAGCAATTTCTTTGGCATCTTGTCATTGACAGTGTCTGAGAACGTGTATTATGTCAAACCCACCTTCTCTTACCACGATTCCCTCAGGTTAATACACTCAACATCAAAACAACATCTGCACCCAGAAGGAGGTGTGGGATTGCTGTGCCATTAGGAAGGAAGATAAAGGTGACCAGGATCAATAACTGATGATACATTTAGGCTGATATGATCAATATTTATTGAGCTACACATACAGAAGTCTGTCTCTCAGTATGGCGTCGGGCCGGCATGTTTGCTAATGCAACATGAACCCTCAGCATGGAGCTGTAGAGGTTCCTAATGGTGTCCTGTGATAATCCATCCCATGCAGCTTGAATATCCTCACACAGTTCCTGCAGATGGTGCGGTAGCTGTGGTGGTGAAGTGACACCAGGCCTTCTGGGCGTGTGACGTTGAACCGGCCATCTTGGTGCTGACCACGGTGCCTCCACACACGGATTCGTTGGTCGTCTCCACCAAGACTAAAGCGGGACTCGTCACTGAAGATGACCCGCTGCCATTCTGAGTCACTCCATGACAGTCTGGTACGACAGCGTTGGAGTCTCTGGTAGCGTTGATGTGGTTTTAAGGACAGTCAGTGTAACAGTCTGCGTGCACGTCGTCCTACGTCATGCAGCCGTCTGCCAATGGTGCTGGCACTAATAGGATGTCTCATGGAGGCATCACTGCTTGCTGAATGTCTGGTAATGATTTGATGATGAGTGTACATACAGAACCCAACTCGTTATGAAGGATTCTGTGACATCACATATGGACGAAGCTAATCCCCTTCTGGACGGTAAGCTCGTAATCCAGCAGTCTGCATGATATTTCTATAATAGGCAGTGGATACAGTTGCTTGAGCATTGTTGCCTTCACAGCGCATTTAGTAATGCAGTGCATTATAGGGAGCCAGTAATACAAATAAGCAGTGTCTTATATAGAGTTATTATATTATATTATATTATATTATATTATATTATATTATATTATATTATATTATATTATATTATATTATATGATAAAGACTGTAGCATCTCCTTCTTAGCTCATACTAAAGCTTTCACTATGAAGCTGCTGGGTGAGCCAGGGCGTACAGTTTTCCCTTGTCTTGGTGAAACCTGTAAAGTTTTAGGAATTCAGTCTTCTTTGAAGACTAGGCCACATTCCAAGCCAAATGGCCCCCATGCACATTTTTACCTTGTGCTGGCACATCTAGTGCATTTTCGCTCCTCATAATTAGCTTCTATTAAGACATTGAAATTTTTCAGATTTTTATTTTTTTTTTTAAATCAAGCATTTTTGGCATTCCTAAAATCCAAAATGTCCCCATGCACATACTTACCGTGTCATGGCTAATTCGCAAAAGGGGGTGCATTTTTTGCTTTCGTTTTAAACAGGACATATTATAAAAAGCCCACTTTTTTAACATTAGTTTACATTTTGGTATCCGGAGTTTCCACCAACCCACAAACTGCGACATCGGAAAATGTAGTCGGATTTTTTTCAGGGCTGGCTTGATTGGGAAACTTGGGGTTCAGCAAGCTGTTCAGCTTTGGCTCGCCTTCCTACATCAAGTGGGGGCTCATTATAATAATACCATTCGGTGTAGTTCCACTCATGGCTTCATGAGCTCTCAGCTACCCTCACATTACCTCATGCTAGGTGTTATGCTCACTACCTGCACTGTACACTACTCTAGATACATCTACTGGTTACAACCGCATACTTAATTGCACACCAGGCTGCCTCAACATACTGTACTCTCCAATATGTACACTTAACACGTATTTCGCCCTAGCGCATATGCTAACTGCTGGTAGCACTTCAGTCCTAGTAACATTCTGATATACAGTTACTGCTCTATTATTGTTTATGCACAATATTATTTTTTATCACTGATATATGTATATACTGTACAAGCTTGTATTGGTATATTGACAATACAGTCAAATTGAACTTAATTGAATTCATGTAGCCTCTAGCCTAATATGGTAGCTAAGAGATAATCACAGGAATTTCCGGAGCAGCCTTCCCCTCACTGCAGGACATCTACAGGACCAGGGTCATCAGGAGGACCCACAGCATCATCAGGGACAGTACACACCCCCAACACAGCCTCTTCACGCTCCTACCGTCGGGCCGACGCTACAGGAGTGTGAAGTCCAGAACAGCCAGGCTGACAGACAGTTTTTATCCACAGGCCATCAGGCTTGTGAACACCTCCTCCCCCCTTCCACTCTGAAACTGGCTGAACTCTGAATCTGACGTGTACTCATTAATATGAGCCCAATACACATTCTGCTGCTACTGTTATACTTTATACCATACTGTTTACTTCTGTACTTGCACAGCGCACTTCTACGACACTGCATAGTGCACCGTACTCTTGCATCCATATGAGTAGTACTGTACTCTCCCTTCCATTTACTTAGTCGTTTTTTGTTTACTGTAGGTACGATTATATATATATTATTTTTCTCTCTCCTTTTATATTGATATTTATTTTTTAAAACTGTCGGGAATGGAGGAACTGCAAAGTAAGAATTTCATTGTACAATGTAACTGCTTGTTATGCTGTGCATATGACAATAAAACTCTTGAACTCCTCTGTTATCAGCTACACCTGTTTGGATGAAGTTTAGTGTTGGTGGGAATGTCCAGCTGCTAACAGCAAAACCCTGAACGTGTGTGCTGACCACTTTGACACAAAGCTTCTGGTTCCAGTTTGTCCATTCCACCTTAAATGGTGCAGCAGTTACATTCTACTTCACCGTTTAAGGTGCAACAAGAAAAGTGGAACAGAGAGCTGCCAAATATGAAGGCTTGTGTGTCCAACTATTTCTCCAACCTGGGTCAATGCAAAGCAGCACTTCCAACAAAACCTTCCTTAAATGGGGCGTCAACTTTTCATGGCAAAACTGCAAGACCTAAGTAATATGAGTGCTGAATATTATTAACGTTCTGTGTTTCTTTGGCACTTTAGCATGACCTAATGCTAACAGCTAGGGTAATAAGCACACCAGACAAAACAAGGAGTCACCTTAAACAAACCTAATAGCCGGTTATACCTCCACAGGCACCAGAAACAGCTGTGACTGGACTTGGCATGGACTGGACAAGTTTCTGGATGTAGGCCACATGAGTGTTCAGACACTCTTGCATTATAAATGGCTCAGTTGGGCCAGATTTGGTGGATGCCGTCCCTGGCACAATTCCGAGGAGAATTCCCTGTAGACTGGGATTTTAGCCACTGCTGGTAGACCCGTTTGACTGTACGCTTTCATACACCTGCAGATTCAGCTACTTCCTTCACACTATGGTCTTTGGCCATGGCCAAATGCTCAGTCAATCCTTTTAGCTCTCTCTAGAGATCTCTAGAGCCATTTACCACACATGGAACGAGACATTCCCTGCACTGTAGCACCTCTTCTCAATCTATGGATCCCGTCATTCACACCCCGCAGGGTTAATAGCACCCTCGTCCATTCCATCTACATGAGCATGAAGTGACTACCGCCTTAAACATGCATGGTGATTTGGTAACCTTAAATGATTGGGGACTGACCAATAACGATAGTGGCACTAGTGTGATAGCTGAATGTCCTTAGGATGACCTGATCAACAGATGAGAGAGCGATGGTTGAGAATGGTTGTAGATGTCAGGAATCTGCTTCTGTATCTATCTAACCAGGGTTGAACCAGTGCCAGATGCAGCTTTCCATACAAGCGAGCAAACGGCAATCACTTCACTGCGAGGGTTCATTTACCGCACACATATTTGTTTCGCACAACATGAACGCGACGTGTAATCAATGCTGTTCCAAACCCGGTAAAGCGGCATTTGTCTTCCATGCAAACAACACCTCATCTTTCACACCTCTCCACCGAGGCAGACCTTTAATCTGACTTCTCCTTCTCTGTCACTCCACCGTTCCCCTATTCCTGCTAGATTGATTTTTATTTTGGTATTACTTTACCATTTTGGAATGGATTGAGCATTAGCGGAGTGGAATGTGAGTGGTGATGGAAAGCAGGTTTGTGTGAAGATCCATCTTTCAGGGCTGGAAAACTGCAAATAGGGAACCAGCTCTTTGTAGCAAAACACAGGCATTGTGCCGCCAAACTAGTTTCTCTGATGGTGTTTTCAAACGGCTGGAGAGCTGGACATTTACTCTCAGGGAGGTCATGAATGATTGGTGAACTGAAGAGTTCAAAACGTAGTTCCAATATTGAACTGACTTGCACTTTAGACTAAAAGCTAGAAAGATTTGAAGGGCCTTAAACCCTAATGATGCGTACTTTTAAGACTCACCTGTTGTGTTTAAGGTAGTAGTAACTTCAGGCTCCTGAAGATGGCGCTGCACAAGGATGATGGGGCTATAAATCCTTGCGGGGTGTGAGTGACGGGATCCATAGATTGGGACGAGGTGGTACAGTGCAGGGAATGTCTCGTTCCATGTGTGGATAATGGCTCCAGAGCAGATGTTAATGATTGGCTAAAGGAGGGATTGAGCATTTGGGCGTGGCCAAAGACCATAGTGTGAGGGAAGTAGCTGAATCTGCAGGTGTATGGCATATGGCATAGGTGTATATGGAAGCGTATGGTCATACGGGTCTACCAGCAGTGGCACCAATCCCAGTCCACAGGAAATTCTCTATGGAAATGGGCCAGGAAAGGCATCCACCAAATCTGGCATAACTACACAACTCTTTAAGGGAAGAGTGTCTGAACATTGATGTGGCCTACATCCAGAAACTCCAGTAAAGACAAAATCTCACAAAGACAGGTCTCACTGATGTTTACAAGTGATCAGATTGGATTTGAGGAGATGCTCTGGTAATAACATAGGCGCCATCAACTATACGGCTACACTGGTGCATCTCACAAACGTGGCTTCGGGAGAGTTGGACGTACAACCTCTCATTATCTCTGATGCCATTGTATTTTGTAGAGTTGTGAATGATGCAAAAGACACTTCAAGGACCTCTACATATGGTGTTACAGAAATATCTTCTGATGCTAGCATGCTCACCAGCTAGCGCTGGCACTAGGGTTGCCACCCGTCCCGTGAAATACAGAATCATCCTTCATTTGGAAATGAAATGTTGCGTCCCGTATTAAACCAATTTGTTCAGTATTTCGATAAATGTCCAATACCCATGTCTGTCACTCACATATAAACTCCGCCCACGTCCTTTCTTTTAATTTCTAAAAGGTGGCAACCCTAGCTGGCACCTCCAGTCTCATAATACCACTTTGTACTTGAATGGGCGATAGTAGCATTAAGTCAAATCAGTCCAACTTGAGAGGATGAAGAAGTTGCACTGCTGCCCCGACAGCGTATTCCAGCCTCTTGTCAATCATGGTGAAGGTGCTGCCCCTAGGTCATTTAGACAGGCAGCCAGGACCAGTAAAGGCATTCATGAGCCGGAGGTTGAAGGTCGCTGTTTTGGATTCCCTGAACTGGCAAGGCATCCTGTGGATAGGGTTGCCAATGGCTTCCGGCAAGTGTGCTCACTGCCCCCTAGTGTGTGTGCATGTGTATCACTGCGTGAATGGGGTCAACGCAGAGGTCAAAGTCCTCTGTGTGCAAGGGCAAGTGGATCTAAATTGGTTCTGGTCTTCTAATTCTAAAAATGCAATGGAGATCTCGTATCTACAGATCCCCTAGGCACATTTGGAGTAGAGCTAGAACTTAAAATTCCAAGTACAGGACTTTTACAGCAGGAATGTCATCTCACAGGTAAATAAATTAGTAAATAAATAAATAACACTTGCTATAAATAATGGGGGATAGCGGAACAGTTGCTAGGCATTCATTTAAGGCAGTAATTAATAGAACTTTTGGGAGCAGAGTGCCGAGTGCGTGATTAGCTGAAACACAGTAACAAGGTTAAAATTAGTTCATGTGCCCCCTAGTAAGGTTTCCGCTGGGAGTCAGAGAAGCTGTTTAAATTTTGTCAGTGTTGCTCACAGGGGACCCCTGGTGGCTTGGGCTCCTGGGCATAAAACTCAAGGGATGATCCACTTTGTCCTCAGTATAGCACACGAGGAGGAAGATAAAGAGAGAAGGAGAGAGAGAGACAGTGAGAGTGATTACTGCCTATCGCTCCGAGCCGAGAGGGAGTTTGGTGTGTAATGAACTTTGGGTTACGGAGCACAGCATCAGTCTACTTCACCTCACTCTGAGCTCATCTGGGACAGCGAAAGAGAGGGAGAGACAGATGAATAATGGCTGAGTGCTGGAGTCTCTGCGGTGGTTATTAAGTCCAATCCTGGATGGGATGGAGCCATTCTTGTAAGATCCGATGCTGCAGTGGGATTGGAGGGGGAATTGAGTGAGGTTGGAGAGGTTATGGGTGTTTACAAGCGGGAAACACCAGCAGGAATTCGGGAGAAGCTCCCGGGAAAAGTGCACTGGCCGTTAAATGTTTGGGGATGTTCTGGATGCTCTTCTGGAAAGGCCTCACGCAAGATTGCTGTGAGGATGCGAGTGTTAGTGAGTTTGGGTACTGATGTTGAATTAAGCCACGTAGATGCTGATATCTGCTATGATGACACAGTTGATTAGACGGTCTTTATTGCCGGTATGGCAGTGTTATGTCATGTGGTCATATGGGCCCCTGTCCACCTCTGAAGGTAGTCTGAATGATCTGATCACAATGCCTCTCCAAGACACATTGGATGCTGGTCTGTTCGGTAACTCACATCCATAGTCTTTCTCCGCAATTGGTGATGCTGTCCACCAGAAGGAGAAAGACTAGAAGTAGCAATGTTCTCCTCCCAAGACAAGTGCACTGGCCGTTAAATGTTTGGGCATGTTCTGGATGCTCCTCTGGAAAGGCCTCACGCAAGACTGCTGTGAGGATGCGAGTGCTAGTGAGTTTGGGTACTGATGTTGAAAGATCAGTTCGAATCACCCCCACTCATAACAAATATACAGTAGTGTCACATTATTATGACCACTTCCTACTTTTGTCAGCAGCAGTGTGTGCCTAAAGAAGGAAGTCACGTTTCCGTGGGGTTCTCTGGGCACACTCATCCATGTGGAAGGCACTGTTAACCAATTTGGGTATGACTCCATCCGTACAGATCACATATACACTTACATGCTGGTTGTGGAAGACCCACCACTAGCAAGACAGCTACAATGCTCCAGCATTTGTTGGGAGAGCATGACCAAGACTTCCGAGTACAACCGTGACCTCCTAATTCCCCAGACTTGAGCCCAATTGGGCAACAGTGGGACCACCTTAATCGTTATGTTCACTCTTTGGATCTGTCCCCGTGTCCCCTTCAGCAGCTGTGGGATGCACTGCAGACAGCATGGCAGCAGATGCCTGTGACAACCTACCAAGACCTTACTAGCTCGCTCCCAGGCCGTCTAGCTGCTGTCCAGTCCGTACAAGGCAATTTGGGGCGAGACTATATAGATGGTAAGTAATAATTATGTGGAACTGGAACTGTGTTATATTGGGACGGAGCACCCCAAGCAACAGCTTGGTCTACGATGGAGCACTGGTTTACCTCATCTCTCCATTCAGTTCATCACAAACATGGAACAACTGATTTGTGAAACGTCATGTATGATGTCTAACATAAGGATACAGAACATAAGGATCTATAAAGTTTTCTAGTCTAGCTTCTAAAGTCCTGACCAGTAGGAGAGCTAGCTTAGCTAGCTTAGAACTGCCTAGAATTTTCTAGAACTGTCTGGAACTGTCTAGTACTCTACACAGCAGTATAATGTTGATGTTCCAGCTGGACACAAACCTTACCCTCTTTCGCAGTAAGCCCAGAATGCCCTCAAGGCTGCCCTCAAGGCTGCGTCCTCTCACCAATGCTCTACACACCGTACATGTGCTGATGGCACAACTCAAGCTCAAGCTCCTCTCCAACAACCTGTCCCTCAGTGTTAGACCACCCAAAGACCTGATGGTTGACTTCAGAGAGGGGAGCAGAATGCACAAGCCACAGCACATCAGGGGCACGTTGGTGGGGAAGGGTGAGCAGCTTCAAGTTCCTCGGTGTCTGCTTAGTCGGGGGTCTTCCTTTGTTGCTGAACTCATCGTACATTGTCAGGAAGGCCCAACAACGTCTTTGGCCTTTGAGATGAATATAGCTGATCATTTTTATTATGTAATGGAATTGATGAAGCCAGCTATACCAGCTGCAAGAGGTAAAAAACGCATATCATGCGACATGCCATGTAGCACGGATGCCCTGTTCATGTTTCCGATGCGTTGCATCATCCTGCTGGACAGCTCCGTCTCTAGCAGCTATTATCCGGTCTGTGGTTTATATAGATTTGACTTGATGCACAGCAGTGTAGACAGCCTGACGGCTTGGTGACGTGATACCAAACTACATTTGAATGCTGGTTTGCTGCCTGGCCTTCCTATGTTTATGTCCCACCAGGGACGATTTGATGACTACTGAAGGAGAGCTGGGAACATTAGGTAGCTGCATTGGTCAGTTCCACAAGTAAACAGATTGAATGGAATGGTAAACAAGCAAGAGAGGAGAAGATGGATGAAGCCACGTAGATTGACTGAATCTGCATGAACGAACACAGTTAGATCTAAGACAGTCCTTAAGATGCGTGGTATGTACAGTGTCATGTCATGTGGTCATATGGGTCGCCTGTCCTACCTCCACGAAAGTAGATTTGATGAGCTGGCACAACGCATCTCCGAGGGACCATTGGCATATCTGTTCTGATCAGGGCACACCTTAACGAACCACGCTACTGTGTCAAATCATCAGAGTGTACGACTTAATGCAATCGAGCAGTCCGAGGGCCATAATGGACTATCAGTACTACTTACCATAAAACCTGATAGGCATTTACCCACATCTGAGCCGCGGATTGGACAAGCAACATGAACACCCTGGTTTTAGGACCACAGTCATTTATTAGTATGTGTGAGGAGGGCCTCCTTTGCGGCCCAATACAGGTGCGGTTGGTCTTGTGGAATGACATATTACTGGACGTCCCTGCACAGTGAGTCAGAGGGACGTTTAAGCCATTTCCCTTGCAGGATGAGGGCCAAGGTCACTACGTGAGCTGGTGAGGTCGTCTTCTTGGTGTATCTGACATTAATACTGGGATACCGGGCTTTATACAAACACAAAGACTTGCCTGTCTTGGTGCACAAGATGCGCCAGCAAGACCGTGCATCCAATACAGTTTGTCCTCTTTTGCACTCTGGTATGTCACCATAATGCTGTGCTGCATTCAGTCTTTTGAGCCGAACTGTGCTCTTACCTGGTAACTGCACCTCTTCCCACTGTCTGCTTTTACTGGTGCCAAGGTGAAGATAATGATAGATTTGGCCACCAGGCGGTCCCAAAACACAACAAATTTTTGTTGTTAGGCCATGAGCCCTCCCACACGAAACATGACCGGGTTTCAGTTTTCCATTGTCAGAGAACTGTATAGATCAAATCCCCAAGTCTTTCTCCCTCTGGTGGACAGTCCCCCATAGATTGCTGGGCTAGCGGCCAGGTCGCACTAGACGTGACAGCTTCAGTGTCTCTGTAAAGGTAAGAGTGGACAGTATCTAGGTCGCGACACCGGTGGGACACCGCCATGGGGGTGCGCGATCCACCAGACGGAAGAAGACTAGAAGTAGGCCCTTCTTGCGAGACAGTTTACCAGTTAAGGCTGGTTTGTCAGCCTTCTGCAGGTGGATATGTCTTTGTCACTTCTGGGAAATGGTTGCCTGAAGATCCGTCACAATGCTCGCAAGACCCATAGCCCGTGTCTCAACGGATTAATGACTGTCCAGCTCGACCTCTAGATGTACATGAGGCCTAAATGCTTGCCTGAGCCTGAGTTGTTCTCGGCCACCATAGTACAGCGGTCACCGTCGCTTTCTGAATGCCATGTCACCGTTCGGGCGCGGTTCAGAAGTAGCCATCTAACAAAACAAGTGCCTTTGTGGACAGCACCACCCCCTGCAGCAGATCAGCAGGGTCTGTCCATCGCAGAGATCGTCCCCCCAAGGGTGTCTGTGGGTCATGAAATGTTCCGTCACTTGACTGGTCCAGCATATCGGATACAGAGCTCCAGACACATGGGACACCATTCACCTGTCAGACTGCTCCCAAACAGGAGTACCACGCCGCACGCCAGAGATCCAGCTCACCACGTATCCATTCGTTGGCCGGCCACCCACGATTGCAGTGGTCAGTAGGGTGCGTCCCCTCGAGTAGCCCTGTCCTACAACCCAGCCCCTGCAGCACTCAACCAGGGCCAAGCCTCACGCATAACGAATGCTGATGGACAATTGGGACCAGCACGGTGTATCGTTTATGTGTCATTAACCACGCTACACAAGAGACAAATCTTCATGTATAGGAGCGAGGACACATTTGGTGGATGTTAATTAATATCAGGGAGCTACGGGGCATCCTGTTTGGGCCCCGGTACACTGTCACCACCAATAAAATTCATTTGGAAAATAAAATTGTTTTGAGGATGGAGAAGCATCGAGAGATCGAGCGAGCCAAGCGTGCACTGGGCTGCGCAGTCGGAAAGGGAAGTAAAGTTTGCCAGTTGATGATCACAGTCACTTACATTAAGTATTTACTTTTTAAGCAAGCTCTCAAGCCAGGACATAGCGCCAAAGGGCTTTGTTTGGATATCCGGTCCAGGATAGGACTTTACAGGGGGCCTCATAGATCACCCAAAAGTGTAGGTCCATGCATGATTTCCAACATCATGCTCAAAAAGGATGATGCACCACCAGGGCTTATCGCATAGAAAAGAATCTCTGCGAAACCGTACCATGGAAAAGTTGGTAAACAGAGTAGGATGTGGATGAGGGAGCTTTGACATCCAGGTGAGACAGTGGACACTAGCATTGGCTTCTTTGAATTCACATCCCTTCTCATAGAGCCCAGCATTGACCACTAGAGCACAAATCCAAAAGAAGATCAGGTCCCAAGCACAATCACAGACATCGTGACACAAAGTATACTATAATCTCTACCTACCCTATTCCCATTATTTGACCATCTAATCCAAATCATCCAAACTTACGGGCATTTTCCCAGTCACCAATCCACAGGCATCGCCCGTATCTAACTGTTTATCCAGAGACCGCTTCCTCCATAGCGTACCCTTCATTCATCCAACCCAAAGTCTCCTTCCTTCTTCCTATCGTCCCAACTCACACCTCATTCATTCCCAGTCCACCACATATACTTCACTAGTTATCTCTCCCCTCGCCCTATAAATTCCCCCCCCTCCTTACTTTTCTTTCTATCCCCATCCCTTATCTTCATTATATCA
>JAMWET010005352.1:5000-36232 GCA_024036415.1 Prochilodus magdalenae | reverse complement strand
ACGATGTGTTTAGATCAGGGTCACCAATCTTATCCACAAAGTGCCGGTGGCTGCAGGTTTTCCTTCAACCAAGCAGGAGATCATGTGATCTGTGTCTGAAGCCTGAGAACTTGATGAATCAGGTAGACTAGGTGAGCTCCTGCTTGGGTTTGAATGAAAACCTGCAGCCACACCGTCCCTTTGATAGCTTGTGACCCCTGTGTAGATTGATGAAGCTCACTGGGACAAAAAATCGTTCCCCTGGGAGGGAACCTAATAAGCAGTTCATAACGGCTGCAGTCTGATTTGGCATGGACTGACAAGCTTCTGTCAGTTTTTGGGCAGATCTGGTGATGCCCACCCGTCGTTTTACTGGGTTGTTCCAGGTAGCTACCACACAGATTTCCAAGAGGATCAACTGAGATTCCCTGATCCAGTCTCTGTTTGAATGCTCTAGATGTTCGTCATACCAGTCCAGTCACTCGGCCGTCGTTGACAACGAGGCCTTCATGTCGACATACCAGATAGGAAGGTTTCCTAACACGTGACAGGAATGTTTGGTGAGACAAAAGGCAACCTGGTTGTCCAGAAGCTCCGTGTAAGGCACTGTGGGATCCCAGTTACAGTCACCTCAACCAAGAACACCATCGCCATAATTACAACACCACCCCCCAGACATCACAGAGGGACTAATGGTTTGTTCGGTGGAGCTGTGCCAACGTAAATCTCATTTGACTAGAATCAGCCAAACAAATCAGTGAAAACCCAAGCTGTCCATTAAGTTTTCCATGATAGGTTCCGGGTGAGATTAATCCAAGGTCCATCTGAAACCTCATTCCAGGATGGCTGGCTCTGAATGCCTGACACGTATGTGGGAATGACGTCACCCGCCACACAACAACTCAGAACCAAACAGCAACAGACGAGGATCAAACTGCACCGCGGGGGTACCTATGCTCGGTCCATCAGTTAGGGCTGGACGATATTCCATCAGCGTAATCAATCGTGATATTTCTGAGTGCTCTTGCAATTGGAATTTAGGTTCTCTATTCCGGTAACTACTTTACTTAGTTCTAGAACCTAACTAACATGGAGTAACGCATTTAGCAATGTCCAACGCTGAACACAGGGTGTACCGATCTCACCAACCCAACTACTATCCAACAGCGTCCTGTGGGCAGTGTCCGGGGCAGCGTCCTGTGTGGCCAGCGCCGGTGGGCCAGCGTCCTGTGGGCAAGCGTCCTGTTCCCACTGCTGAATGACTAGAGATGACCCAACCTGCACTGTCAGCAGCAGATGAGCCTATCGTCTCTGACGTGTCCACTACAGGTTGGACAGCAAGGTAGGATGTCTAATAGAGTGGACATGATGGAAACAGTGTCTCAACACTCAGCAGCACTGCTGTGTCTGATCCACTCACACCACACCACACACACTAACACACCACCCCCACGTCACATCACATCAGTGCTTGAATGATCCCACCCACCCCATCGTACCTGCTCTGTGGTGGTCCTGTGGGTCCTGACATTGGAAGTAACAGGGTAATACAGTTCAGAGAAACCTATGGACTCAGTCTGGACCTGGTAGGACTAAGAGTGTCCTGTATGGTCAGTTGTGTCTGATGGAAATGGGTGACTGTGGTGAGTGTTGGGTGAGTGAAGGAGGTGGTTTGATGTTAGACTGACCTCATCCAGATACTGACTCATCATATCACATGTCGTTTTACTGTTTTGCTGTATCCCCCCCCCCCCCCCCCCCAAGTGACGTTCAAGCACTCGCTGCTCCGCATGTTCTGTGTCTGGGAGACCTCTGCCTGCGATAGGAGCGCCGATCCTCCACCAGCTTTATTTGGACAGCAGCGTGAATGAGTGTCTAAGCAAACAGCGAGTGCTCTTCAGTATACCTGTGTGGGCGTCGTTGGGGTTCGAGCTGCCAGGCTGCATTATGTTAAGGCATTGTGAATCTAACAGCTCATCTAATCCCAAGTTGCTCGTCCTCCCACCTGCAAAGAGCCTGAACGCAGGCAGCCCTACGTACCTACTACGTCTTAGGATATTCACTCTCTCCGAGGTTCCCTTGGAGCGACGCTAGAGTAGGCCCCCTTTCAGTGTCCTAAATAACAGTTTTCCAATTGAAACAACCTCCACATCAAGTAGCTTTCTACATCCATTCCGGGTTTCCTTTAGCGCCAGTCAGGAGAACCTTCGGAACATGAGCACAAGAGGGCCCCCAGTCGCGTATGACACTACACCCAAGAGGTCCATGTGGGACGGCTGACTGGAAGCTTGCACCTACGCAGCCTCCGTGCATGAGTATATTGAGGGAGTGAGAGAACACCGAGATCTACCACCCTCCATGAAAAATTAAACAAAAGCCCTCCAAATATGGTGTTCCTTCCTGCCGGGTGGTGGTGGGGAGGGGGTTTTCCCCCAAAGGGGGCGAGTGAGGAGTGAAAGAAAGCAGGATATTCAATGGACTGCAATTACTCTGTAAAATGTACCCTCGGACTAAGCTGCAACATCAGGCGCCCTCAGCGACTACAATCAACAGGCATGCTCTTTCCACAGTTGGGCTGGACCCAAGCCAGGTGAGCTCCAATACCTAGACGTAGTGCCTTCCCCACCATGCATGCCAGCACTATGCGAAGCCCAGTTCAGCTGTGAGCCAGGTGTTTCTGCCCTGAGGGGTCCGGGTACCATTTCACCTAAGGAACAGATATATGGATGTTTCTTTTGGGTTGGGTTCCTTTGTGATGTGAGGCCCAAATGCGTCCCTGCGCTGGCACATAATCCGGAGTTCGCCAACGCATACAATGCATCTTTGTTAAGACATTGTTGGGCATGCCAATCATCCAAATTCATGCCTTATTGGTTCATAATTGGCAGTATTTGATTACTATATAGGCCCTAGTTAGCAATGAGAGCTGCTAAGAACATATTAGAATTAAACACACAGCACCATAGCAACCAGCTAGCAACACCATAGCAACCACCTGGGATACCATACCAAATGACAAGTAACACCAAAGCAACCGCCTAGCAACACCAAAGCAACCGCCTAGCCACACCATAGCAACCACCTGGGATACCATACCAACTGACAAGTAACACCAAAGCAACCACCTAGCAAGACCAAAGAAACCGCCTAGCAACACCATACTAACCGACAAGTACCCAAAGCAACCATCTAGCAACACCAAAGCAACCGCCTAGCAACACCAAAGCAACCGCCTAGCAACACCAAAGTAACTGCCTAGCAACACCATAGCAACCACCTGGGATACCATACCAACTGACAAGTAACACCAAAGCAACTGTTTAGCAACACCACGGCAACCACCTAGCAACACCATACCAACCGACAAGTAACACCAAAGCAACCGCCTAGCAACACTAAAGCAACCGCCTAGAAACACCAAAGCAACCACTCTGCAACTCCTTAGCAAGCACTTGGGATAGGACCGCAACACGATGCTCATCTTTAAACAAGGCTGAACATGTTTTCTATCCACCAGCTTCTTAATCCAACGTTCCACTCCACCAGCGTACAACTTCAGCACCATTTAAGGTGGAATGAAAAATTCACTAAACAAGACGGAGAACAGGAACTTCAGCTCCCACATCCTGGACAGTTTCCCAAAGTCCTGGACAACATGGAGCAGCTCCGCTCAGCGTTTTACCACCTTCAGAGACAAAACAGAGGAGCAGCTCCACCTTTATTAGCGTCACCACCCCAACAGCAGCCTGTAAGTAGCAGCCATGCTGTGTGATTGTATCCGTGTTTGCCGGTTGGAGCAGATCATCTTAAACTGAGAGCTCCATAGTGAGGATCAACTTTAATCTACTGTGTGTTGACGTCCAGATGAAAAGCCAGGAGCCTCACTCTTAACCAACCAATCAGAGCAGAGCTCTTTAGATTGTTCATGAGTGTAAAAGCATATAATATAATTCTAAAATAAAAAATAAATATTATAAAATTAATTAATTAAATTTATTTAAAAATATATAATTAAATTTATTTATAAATATTTATTTATAAATAAATAAGCATCCAATCCTCAACCCAAAGAAACAAACATCTATAAATTATTATTTATTAAATGAATTAATAAAACTGGAAATGTTACGCTGTCTGAAACTGGTAACAGCCGGTTGCCAAGCCCATCAAACATGCCCGCAATTCCTCACAGTCTAAATTTAATCATCTTCAAATTCAGGTACAACATGACATCTGCTAACCACAGGGCCTGTGAAGGTGGGACTGGACAGACGAAAGGGCAAAGACCACTGCGTCATCTACCTGGGGTCTTAAGAAAAGGGACTCCACCCAATCTGAACCACCACTGAACCTACGCGTGTCTTCTAAAGGTTCATATGGAAATCTGATTATTGTAAAACAGCCATAAGCTCGTTTTTGGGATCTATTTTTCCCAACTCCGTATCCCGCCCAACAACGTGCCAGACGTGAGGCGGCGTATTCATAACCCATCACCACCACTGTGCTGAATTCCGACTCAGCAGGTTCCACTCGGATGGGAACACCTACATACTCTGTTGAGGTCTCGACTATTAAATGATGGACATGTTGGGAACCACACACACAGAGACCAAGTCCAAGCTGGCTTTGGCTTTTTAAGTGCCGTATGAAACACCACGACCAGTATCTACATCTCTACGTCACTACACTGGGCAGCCATTCGGTTTTGATCCAACAGCTCCAGCAAAGGTCACCTGAAGACCTCTGGCCGACCACAGTCTCTTGCCGCTCTGTGTCAGGAGCAATTCCACAGATTTCCCAAAATGACCATAGACACAGTCATTCCGAATGGTGCGGTGTGATACGCTCTCTTCTAGAGGAACTCTAGAACTGTTGACGCTGGTGGTGGATGGATCCAGGCGTTCGAGCCTAAAAGCTCCCTGACAGAAAGTTATTCTATGAGATGGTTATGAATACATTCACTCATTCATTCGTCCTCTAAGCCAGTCATCGCTCAGGGTGGAGGGAAGTGCTGGAGCCCATCTCAACACCTATTGGGCAGAAGACAAGACACACCCTGGACAGGCCACCAGTCCACCAGTGGGAGGAAACCAAAGCACCCGGAGGAAACCCACATAGACACCCGCATGGGGAGAACTCCGGACACCCCAGCCAGGAATCAAACCCAGACAAGGACACCGTTACCACGACTGTCCTTAACACCACGTCACCGTCACCAAAGACTGCAGTGGTGTCGTACCAGACTGTCATGGAGTGACTCAGAATGGCAGCGGCTCATCTTCAGTGACGAGTCCCGCTTTAGTCTTGGTGGAGACGCCCAACGAATCCGTGTGTGGAGGCACCGTGGTCAGCACCAAGATGAACGGTGTTGTCACACGTCCAGAAGGCCTGGTGTCCCTCCACCTCCACCCCTACCGCACCATCCGCAGGAACTGTGTGAGGATGTTCAAGCTGCAAGGGATGGATTATCACAGGACTCCATTAGGAACCTCTACAGCTCCATACCGAGACGTCTGGCGTGTTGGGTTAGCAAACACGGCAGCCCGACGCCATACTGAGAGACAGACTTCTGTATGTGTAGCTGTCCTGACTCCTGTCGGTATTGCAGCGTTAATCTGAGGCGCTGATGTTGGGTTTTTTACCGAAATCTCCATCCAGGACTGAGTCTAGGCTGGTTTGTGGGGAGGAGGGGCTTGGGGCTTTCACTCACAACAACCCCATTCTGAGCTGTGGATCGATTCCCCACTTCCATACATCACTGTCCTGCAGGCAGGTTTGTGAAACGGTAGCTTCATCCGTTTACGGCTGTTTATTGTTCACGCTGTACCTGAACACTCCAGCGGAGAACTACAGCGCTTGATGGGTACCACACATTTCGCCCCTGCTAACAAGGAGCCGTTCTCCTTCTGAGAAGGTCTTTAGTCAGGCCAGCAGGAGATGAGAGTTTGTCCCGATGGTCTCCACACATGGGGAACAGCCACATCACAGAGGGAACCCACTACCAGGGCTGGAAATGCAATATCAGTTTTATTTCCTGTATCGATTTTTAACCCGTCGTTTACAGGCTGTGGCTCTGCATGTGTTCACCAGAAAGCGGTGGTGTAGTTAGCTCTAGAGTGCAGCATTATTTATTTATTTATTATTATTACTATTAAACATTATTATTTAATTATTATTATGTATTTAATTATTAATTACAGCCCATTTCATCAAAGCTGCCTCTTATATGGGGAACGTCATTAGATGAGTTAGACCAATCAGAGGCAGCCCAACAACAACACGCTGTGACTTTCTGAAAATGAGACCACCAGAGTTATTGCCTTGCCTACAGAACTCACAACACATCCCAGTCTACTGAATCGTAACCCCTGCATCATGACGCATGTTGTTTTGGCAGGTAACCGCCGGTACAGAGCCGTACCACTTGCACAACCCCACCAGAGTTTGCTGGAAGCGCACCCCAACGATTTCAGCATGACCAAAAATCGGTTCTCCAACCACTCCCGGCAAAGCTGCTTTTAAACTTGACCAAATATACCAAATTATAATTACTATTATTATTATTATTATTGTTATTGATGTTATTATTATTATTATTATACAAAGAAATATTAGGTGAAATATAGGAATAAATAATTGAACTAGTTAAACAAAACAAAAAAAACAAAAAACACATAAAAAAAAAATGAAAACATGAAATATGAAAAAAAATATGAAAATGAAAATTAGCAAACAAGAAAACCATTTAACCATTGCTGCTATAGACATCAGTTCTAATAATAATAATAATTATAATAAAAAAATATATATTACTATAATTATTATTATCATTGTTAATAATAAAATTATTATTATCATTGTTGTTACTTTATTATATTACTATTATTAGTAGTTACTATTACATATTAGTAATTATTATTATTATTGTGTTATTATTATTTGCATTATTATTATTGTTATTGTAATTATTATTATCATACTACAAAAATATTAGGTGAAATATAAGAATAAATAGTTTAACTAGTTTTTCTTACGGCATATCCAAATATGGAAATGAATTAAAAAAAAAAAAAAACACATTTCACTGTTGCTGCTATAGACGTCTGTTATAATAATAAAAAATAATAATAATAATTTACATAAAAACATTTAAAAAAAAAAGAAAATAATATTATGATAATTATTGTTGCTTTATTATATTATTACTATTATTATTGTAATATTATTATTATTATTTTGTTGTTGTTATTATTATGGTTCCCCATCACTATAAAAGAAACCTGAGTCTGTAAGTTTCTCTAAAGTAAACTATTACAGCTCCAAGCTCTCTAAAGGACTCCACATTCAAGTCCCAGACAAACCTGGTGCCTTCCGCAAACCGTTCCACCCATGCATAGGTTTCTAAAGTGACCCTGAAGAAGGTTCTTCCAAGGGGGGGAATTCAGGTTGAATTATATCAGGACAGTCAGTGAAAAGCCAGCAGGCCAGAAGCTTGGGCTTAAGGAACCGGACCTGAGCTTCAACCGGGCAACCTGGCTAGCTTCTGGCATGACCGAGCCTGGCTTCGACGCCAGCCACTGGCCAATGGTCTGTCACTTCTGCGAGAAATTGCCTCCTGCATTGACATGTATGGACACTACTACGCTTCTCCTTCAAGCCACCTCTGTCGTCACCACCACCACCATCATCTGGAGGAGGAGGAGCAGAAACAATAACAACAACAACAAAGAGTAAAAGAATGGATCGTCTCCTCCCTCCACGTCCTGAGACGGGACCAGTGGAAGTCACCGAGAGATTAATCCATCTTTAATACGCGCGGACACGCCGAAGAGGAGCCCCCCGCTCGCCTAATGAAAGGGACAAAGCAGCGCAGGAGTGCAGGCCGGCTGGGTGAGATCCCACCATGAGGTAGAGCAGAGAGAGTGAAAAGAGAGAGGGAGGAAGACAGAGCCTGAGAACGAGGGGGAGGCGCAGAGTGCATGGGAAAGAGTTAGGGAAAGAGTTAGGGAGAGAGCCAGAGAGATGGGGAAATTATTTATTAATTATTATTATTATTATTATTATTATTATTAAACTCATCCAACAGCTACACCACCCTCAGCTACTCTCTCCATCAGCTCCACCACCTCTCAAAGACTCAAGAAGCTAGTTCGTCTTTAATGGCATAGCCAAAACAAGTCATTTCGCCCCCTACACTTCCTGTGGTGAACTGCAATCTGTCAGAATGACATTTGAACATTACAGGCTGCTCACCTTTCCTGACTGCTAGCCTGCTAACCCCAAGGAGCTGGTCAGATGGTCCAGATTTGGTGGACGCCCTCCCTGGCACAGTTCCGAGGAGAATTCCCTGTAGACTGGGATTGTATCCACTGCTGGTAGACCCGTATGACCGTACGCTCCCATACACCTGCAGATTCAGCTACTTCCTTCACACTGTGGTCTTTGGCCACGCCCACATGCTCAGTCACTCCCGTTAGCCAATCAGTAACATCTGCTCTGGAGCGTTTACCACACATGGAACGAGACATTCCCTGCACTGTAGCACCTCTTCCCAATCTATGGATCCCATCACTCACACCCCACAGGTATTTATAGCTCCAGCATCCTCGTACAGCCAAGGTGGCTAATTCTTGTGTCTGGTGAGCGTATCATCATATTGCTTAGTCCTGGGACGTGACTTACCAGCCTAACCGACCAAAGTGTTACAGGAGTAGCAGGTGATTTGGAAAAACATCACCCAAACTTCTGCAGGCATCGCTCTCTTTGGTACGGACTGATATCTGCTCGGCTGCCTTCCAGCTCGGAGAACCGCACGGTTCCTCGTGCCTCCGGCCCCCTCCTCCCCCTCCTGCCCCTCCTCCTGATCCTGACCCAGTCACCACCTCTTCCCTGACCCCTTTTCCTTTCAGCACAGACGCCAATCCATCACTGTCACCCGTCTCCCTCGTTCATCCCAGTGCCCCCCGCGTGGTGAGCGGCAGGCCGTGCATCATGGCCGTGTGCGGCCCACCCCCTGTTCCCCAGGAGTTAGGCAGCTCCTCTGCGGAAGGGCCGAGGGGCGGGAAAAAGCTGCTATTAGGAGGATCGTCATGAAGAAAGATGGCGCTGCGAGCTTCTCTTGTTCTGACACTCGCGCTCGTCGCTAACGCGACACTCCGGCCATTCCTCCAAAGCTGACACAACCCCAACGCACTCCCACAACAAAAAGGAGGTCAGCGGGGGGAAAACGGCGAGCTCAGTGGTCTGCTTCTTTCACTGTGCCGTCTTCAAAGGCACCACGGCCGTTTTCAGCAGTCCAACAGGCAGGAACTTAAAGGGCCACGTATGCGTGCATTTCCTCCTGGGGTTTACTTTTATTACCTTGAGGTGGCACTTTTCCATTCGTGAGGGTTTTTGTTTTTTAGTTTTTAAAACCACGACACGCCTACTTTCAGTTTACAGTTGGGTGGGATAAAATTCCCCCTTTCATAGGACTATATATAGCTAATTTTGTTGATAGCCACCTCTTAAGACGTATTATGCAAATGAGTTCTGCTCTATTCCTGTATTGCACACTTGTCCAAGACGCCAGTCCCGCCGCTGGAAAACACACTGTTATAACTTGCACGGTGCAATGGGCGGGGCCAACCTGCTGTACGCCTGAACAGGGTGGAGGGATTCTATGTGACAATCACCAAACACCATCTACCTAAACAAAAACTCCAACCCCCCGTCTATACGGGCAGTTTAGCCTCACACCCCTTTCAACCACTTGAAGGCATTAAGCCGACTTTCAAAGGTTCCCTGAATTAACCACCAACACGGACCAGCCAATCCATGCGGACACTGGTTACTTTACATACTGTGCATTCAATGTGGGGCATATGTTTTGGGTTCTCTGATTAAAAAGGCCTTGAACTGTTAGGTCACCGCCTCGGCCTATCTTTATAATACAGGCCCCCAGCAATGAATATGGTGGGACTAGGGTGGAGAAAATCCCGGCTTGTAGTTTCGAGGAATGCCAGCACTTTCCGTCCCTTCCCAAGACACCCAACTGTCAGTGGTAGAAAATTTTTTTTTCATGGTTGATGCTTCATCTTTAAACCAGGCCGGAAGTTTGCTTCCTTTTCTGTCGCGCACCCTCTTAATCCAAAGTTCACCATTCCACCTTAAATGCTACAGCTTGTAGACAAGCACCAGAATGCAACTCAGATTTAAGGTGGAATGGAAGTTTGCAACCTAGAAACTTTAATCATGCAGTCTGCACACTTTCACTCGGACACTTTCCCAAAAACTCGTGGAGACACTCTGCTTCAGGTGTCGTGTGGTTTATGTCGTTTGCCCTATAGGCGATCACTATCCCACCTTTATTAGGCTCTTAAGGACAAGCATGAACTTACTACAGCGGTGTCCTAACAAGCAGCCCTGTAGCCGTAGCTTAGCCAAATGCGTGTGACCTGTGGTAGGATCAACTTTACTTTGTGTTGTGTCTCATGGAATGTTTCATGGCTAGCAGATCATCTTCGGAACTGCCAACTTTACTTGAGTGTGTGTGTTGTGACACGTGCGTATCCTTTCTCAGTTACACCCGAGGGTATATGGTATAAGGTTTCCAGCGGAGCTTGAGCTAGTAGCTTAACTTGTTTACCTACTTTTAGACAAGTCTTAAGAACTTTATTACACAAGTGTGTGGGAGGTGCCTAGGACGCTTATTTTACTACAGCTCCCCCCTACTTAAGTATGGGGCAGTCCTTGATGTTTTACAGCATAGTCCTATTCTCCACATGTCTGAGTCGTGGGTGATCAATCATGGATGGGCGGGCGTCTCACTCTATAAACCCGAGCCAAATCGAACCCAGAGCTCCTCATATTGTTCATGTGGGGGCTGGTTTAGTTTCGTAGCAGTTGATGGGTAAAAAGTCGCCGCTTACCAAAAAAGGGAAAGCAGGGTCGTTTCAGTCAAGGTAGTAAACCACATAGGGGGCGGAAAATGGGGGGGGTTAAAACTGCCATCTGGGTGACCTATTGAGTCCAACTATACTAAGTTTTGTAATGTAGACACATTCAGAGAAACCATTTAAAAATACAAAAAAATTAATCAAAGTGAATTTAAAATTTAGAAGAAATATAGAAAATGAATTCTTCACTTTTTTTAATGATGATGCCACCCACCAACAGCAATGTAAGCCAAACGAGGGCCGTGTCATGCTCAAAAAGAGCGGTGTGTTCAAAACCGGGCTGTTATTAGTACCTTGTAACGTAGCACCAGAAACGCTTCACAGCGTGCACACAACGACATCATCTCGGCGACAGCCTTTCCGCGCTCTCGGACTCACCTCGAAGCAATCAGCAGCCGCTTCCGGTGACCAGTCCTATTCACTATTTCATCATTCTCGGGAACCCCGAGCGCTGAAACTCTCACTGGGGTTCGTTTTTAGGCTACACCCCTAAGACAGTGTGGCATGGGGGAGGAGGGGGGGGGGGGGGGGGGGGGGGGGGGGGGGAATCGATCCATGGCCGAGCAGGGAGGGCAGCGCTCGCGGGACACACGCGAGCCCTGGTCAGTTGAGGGATGGACAGAGAAAACTGGGCGAAACTAAGAGAGTGGAGGAGGAACAGGAGATTGGGTCATGTGTGGGTGGAGAAATCTCTCTAAGATCCATGAGTCCACTACTGTCTATAGTGCCCTCTCCTTATCCTACTGTCCACAGCTCTTTACAAGATACAGCCATGCTGAAGAAAGAGCATCTCTGATACCGAGGCCGAGATCCCGTCCCTGGTAAACAGAGTCGGGACTGTGGTACAGAAACTGCTACTATAACCCATCAGTAATACGCCGTGCTGTCCTTCACGTGGGCCACCAGCTTCAAATAACCATTTCAGGTTAAGTAGGAACAGCATCCATCGCTCGTCTCGCATTAAAGGCCGTATTAGACGGGACAGGGCCGACTTTAATAAAATGAGAAGCCGTTATTGCACTTCATTAATACCTGCCCTGAGCTTCGCTGACAAATAAAGATAAAATGGGACAAGCGCTCCACAGAGCAACATCAGTCTTACTCGGCCTCTCAGCACAGCTGGCTTACTAGTGTGGTTCTAGACAACAGCATCGTGAATCGCCGATATGATCCGTCCATCGCGACTGCCAATCCAATGTCAGAGTATGGACTGTTCTGTCCAGGGAACACAGAGTGAAGCTAAACCTGGGTTACATTAAACATCCATCAGCTTATACAGTGTAAAAGATATGAATACAATAAAACCGGGCTTATAAACCGCTGATCAGACCCATCGGAGAACTGTGTGGGCGTGGCTAATGAGCAGCTGGATTGACAGCTCTCAGAACTAACCTCGTGATCTGGCTTTTGTGTGACGCTAACTGGATGAACAAATGTGCGGACCGAAGGACGGATAAGCAAACCATCCAACAGAGAGACGAACGGACAAAGCAACGGATGAACAAGTGATTTACATCTCTACTCAGCTGTAGAGTTTAGTAGAGTCTACTCAGCTGTAGGGTTTAGTAGAGTCTACTCAGCTGTAGAGTTTACTCTACTCAGCTGTAGAGTTTAGTAGAGTTTACTCTACTCAGCTGTAGAGTTTACTCTACTCAGCTGTAGAGTTTAGTAGAGTTTACTCTACTCAGCTGTAGAGTTTAGTAGAGTTTACTCTACTCAGCTGTAGGGTTTACTCTACTCAGCTGTAGAGTTTAGTAGAGTTTACTCTACTCAGCTGTAGAGTTTACTCTACTCAGCTGTAGAGTTTAGTAGAGTTTACTCTACTCAGCTGTAGAGTTTAGTAGAGTTTACTCTACTCAGCTGTAGAGTTTAGTAGAGTCTACTCAGCTGTAGGGTTTACTCTACTCAGCTGTAGAGTTTAGTAAAGTCTACTCAGCTGTAGAGATTACTCTACTCAGCTGTAGAGTTTAGTAGAGTTTACTCTACTCAGCTGTAGAGTTTAGTAAAGTCTACTCAGCTGCAGAGTTTACTCTACTCAGCTGTAGAGTTTAGTAGAGTTTACTCTACTCAGCTGTAGAGTTTAGTAGAGTCTACTCAGCTGTAGGGTTTACTCTACTCAGCTGTAGAGTTTAGTAAAGTCTACTCAGCTGTAGAGATTACTCAGCTGTAGAGTTTAGTAGAGTTTACTCTACTCAGCGGTAGAGTTTAGTAGAGTTTACTCTACTCAGCTGTAGTTTAGTAGAGTCTACTAAGATGTAGAGTTTACTCTACTCAGCTGTAGAGTTTAGTAGCGTTTACTCTACTCAGCTGTAGAGTTTAGTAGAGTCTACTCAGCTGTAGAGTTTACTCTACTCGGCTGTAGAGTTTAGTAGAGTCTACCAAGATGTAGAGTTTACACTACTCAGCTGTAGAGTTTAGTAGAGTTTACACTACTCGGCTGTAGAGTTTAGTAGAGTTTGCACTACTCGGCTGTAGAGTTTAGTAGAGTTTACTCTACTCGGCTGTAGAGTTTAGTAGAGTTTACACTACTCAGCTGTAGAGTTTAGTAGAGTTTACTCTACTCGGCTGTAGAGTTTAGTAGAGTTTGCACTACTCGGCTGTAGAGTTTAGTAGAGTTTACTCTACTCGGCTGTAGAGTTTAGTAGAGTTTACTCTACTCGGCTGTAGAGTTTAGTAGAGTTTACTCTACTCGGCTGTAGAGTTTAGTAGAGTTTACTCTACTCGGCTGTAGAGTTTAGTAGAGTTTACTCTACTCGGCTGTAGAGTTTAGTAGAGTTTACTCTACTCGGCTGTACAGTTTAGTAGAGTTTACTAGAGTTTACTCTACTCGGCTGTAGAGTTCAGTAGAGTCTACTCGGCTGTAGAGTTTACCTCTATTCGTTTGTAGAATTGAACTCTATTCAGGTGTAGAATCCACCTCTTTAGGCTGTAGAGTTGACCTCTCCTAGGTTGTAGAGTTGAACTCTATTCAGGTGTAGAATCCACCTCTCTTAGGATGCAAGCTTGTAAGCTTGCCTCCTTTCGGCCATGGAGCTCACCTTTAGTTAGCTCTAGAGCCCACCTCTATTCATCAGTAGAGCCCACCTCTATTAGGTTCTCAGTTTGCTGGGACTGAGTGGTCCACGATAGATCATCCCCTCAACCACTCATTTCAGCCAGAGGGTCAAAGCCATGCGTCATACTGAAGCACAATGCTCAGTTCATTTAATGGAGCCGGAACCTCATTAGCATGAGCAAATACGCTAATGCCACACTTACCCCGCCACTGTAAAGACATCCACCCACTGAACGAGAGGCGGACGATATGCACCCTTATCTCTCGGTTATCCATACAGGAGGCTTGTGCTGGTGTTCATCAGACACCTTCCTTAAGCTAAGTGAACAGTCACCACCTCTGTTCACCCTGCTCAGTTTCATTTGCTCAGCATGCAAATGTCTGTCTGAGGTCTCCACTCTGGCTGAAGCCATCTTGCTCATTTCCTGCTCAACCCGTCAATCAAGGGGGTTTGCTGTCCGTTTCTCTCCATGTAAAACAGCTTGTGCTGCAACGTTACTGCTGGACTGGGTACGTGCTGGTCCACACCGCACCATACCGCAAGACGGAACGTAGAACACGTCTGGTTCTTGAAAGACCCATCTCTGTACCGCTGAAAGGTTAAGCTCCACATGGTGGATAGTCCATATTAAACACAGGGCTCCTCACAGAACCGCACACGTTACGAACGTTCAGGAACCTTTATTCTGAAGAAAGGACATTAGCTCTGTGACTGGTCAAGGTGCGTTCACCAACGGTCAGACGGCCTGGGTAGGTATAGGTGGGTGAAGGTGTGTGGGAGAAGGCTTGGAGGAACTGACAGCTGCCCAAATAGGTGCACCCAATAGGATAGAAACTTGGTGGGTGGGTTTGACATTGCGAGACATGCTAACGATTCGAGTTTCACACTCAGCTACACATGTGACATATCCTCGTACCTGACTGACCCAACAGCCACGATGGCGGACATCCAGCGAGCATCCTGTTAGTGCAGCACCATCGGCAGACGGCTGCACCACACAGGACTACATGCACACAGACCGTTACCACGACTGTCCTTAACACCACGTCACCGTCACCAAAGACTGCAGTGGTGTCGTACCAGACTGTCATGGAGTGACTCAGAATGGCAGCGGGTCATCTTCAGTGACGAGTCCCGCTTTAGTCTTGGTGGAGACGACCAACGAATCCGTGTGTGGAGGCACCGTGGTCAGCACCAAGATGAACGGTTTGTGGTCACACGTCCAGAAGGCCTGGTGTCGCTCCACCTCCACCCCTACCACACCATCTGCAAGAACTGTGTGAGGATGTTCAAGCTGCATGGGATGGATTATCACAGGACACCGTTAGGAACCTCTACAGCTCCATACCGAGACGTCTGGCGTGTTGGGTTAGCAAATACGGCGGCCCGACGCCATACTGAGAGACAGACTTCTGTATGTGTAGCTCAATAAATATTGATCATATCAGTCTAAATTTATCAGCAGTTATTGATCCTGGTCACCTTTATCTCCCTTCCCAACACCACTGCACCCCCACACCTCCTTCTGGGTGCAGCTGTTCTATTGATGTTGAGTACAGTAAGAGCTCGGACGAGCAGCCAGGTACCGTTTTGTCCTCTCTCTGTCTGATTTTGCTAAACTTAGTCACAGCAGTGCCAAAGACTGCCCAGGTGCATTCATCTTCAAATTCCCAGACAAATTAAAACATGAAGTGCTCAGAAAATTATAGGTTCGGTTTTACTGCGAGCACACCACCGCACCAAATACGGGCCATCATGTCTAGACGAAATCTGATCCGTTTCATTTTAGCACTGGAAATCCCGCAAATCGTGCATCATCACTTAACATCACAATGGCTGCGTGTAGCGCCTACCAAAACCCAGCAAGCCAAGTCCCGATCTCATTTCCCTTCCTCGCTGCACGCTGGCTGCCCAGTCTCTTCGCTGCGGGGCACCTAACGGGATCTAACAGCCCTCCAGACTAAGCCAGTAATCATGAACTCCTGTTGCACTCAGTACAGATCTAGCACCTCCAGCATCTGCTCCATGCACCTTGCTGCATGCAGGGAGTCTGCAGCCTTTACAGGTACGCGAATGTTTACGCACAGGAAAACAGAAACTGTGTGCAAAGTGCACTGGGGTGCACTGAACACACGCTTCACTAACGCTGCTGGAAGCTCCCCAATGAAAGCGACTAGTAGAATGGCACAGCGTTCAGATTAAAACTGAAACCTGTGTGAGGGTCTCTGGCTGGTTTCAATCGGCTTCTGAATAAGCCGGAGCTGCCGCATGCAACCAAACGCATGGAGGAGAGCGGGGTGCAGTGATGGAACCCGATTCAACCATTGAACCATGTGTAGTCTAGCTTTCCAATGGAACAACTCCAACAGCATGAGGAGGAGGTGGAGGAGGAGGAGCAGGAGATGATACGCCAGTGAGAAAGAATCAGAGTGAAACTCCCTAAGAGCACCGGAGGACATGCTAAGAAGAACCAAGCCTCAATTACAACAACGCCCTAAGAGTATAGGACGAGTCATAGCAAGGAACCAAGAACTTCATTAGATGGTGAGAAATAACTATGGATCTAGGATATAACTATAATAACTAGGATCCAAGACTCAAGTCAGAGAACACTCTATAAGTGTGACTCAAAAGTAGAACCACCAGGAAGAACCAAGACTCACAAGGGAAAAACCTCCCTAAATGCAAGAAGACAAACACTGAGAGGAACCAAGACTGAAAGTGGCAAAACACCATGAACTCATAATATAATGAACAAGAACCATTCAGAAGAACCAAGACTTAAACAGAGGACATCCCAAAAGCAAGAAACAGAAGAGAAACAGCTGAGTAGAACCAAGACTCAAAAGGAAAAACTCCCCTAAAGTATAAAGAGGAACAGCTGAGGAGAACCAAGACTCAAAAGGAAAATTTCCCTAAAGCAAAGGAGGAACAGCCAAGGAGAACCAAGACTTAAAAGGAAAACTCCCCTAAAGCATAAGGAGGAACAGCTGAGGAGAACCAAGACTCAAAAGGAAACACTCCCTGAGGAACTGCTGAGGAGAACCAAGACTCAAAAGGAAAAACTCCCCAAAAGCATAAGGAGGAACAGCTGAGGAGAACCAAGACTCAAAAGGAAACTCCCTGATGGTATGAAGAGAAACAGCTGAGTAGAACCAAGACTCAAAAGGAAAAACTCCCCTAAAGTATAAAGAGGAACGGCTGAGGAGAACCAAGACTCAAAAGGAAAATTTCCCTAAAGCATAAGGAGGAACAGCTGAGGAGAACCAAGACTCAAAAGGAAACACTCCCTGAGGGCATAAGGAGGAACTGCTGAGGAGAACCAAGACTCAAAAGGAAAAACTCCCCAAAAGCATAAGGAGGAACAGCCGAGGAGAACCAAGACTCAAAAGGAAACACTCCCTGAGGGCATAAGGAGGAACTGCTGAGGAGAACCAAGACTCAAAAGAAAAGCTCCCTAAGAGCATAAAGAGAAACAGCTGAGGAGAACCAAGACTCAAATGGAAAATTTCCCTAAAGCATAAGGAGGAACAGCCGAGGAGAACCAAGACTCAAAAGGAAACACTCCCTGACAGCATGAGAAGAACCTACTGAAAAAACCCAGGACCAGAACACTAGAACACTAAACCGTAAGAACATTAAACGGAACCACTGATGGGAACCAGGAGCCAAGACCGAAAGGAAAAACTGCCCAACGGCACGAGGAGGAGCCCATCATGTCCTCCTCTGGATAGCGCACAGTGCAGTTAGTCTATAAGTAGGACAAGTTAATAAGGAGGCTTAAAGAGAGGCGCTGGGATCACCGGAGGAGAACCCCGGAAGATCCAGCACCGATCCCAGTTAAAAGTCTATGGGAAACTGTCAGAGAGGAGGTGCGGCGGAGCGCGGACTGCCGACACGCACAGGAGCGCAGGGGAGGCTGTTAAAGCTACTACAGCATGTTCTGCATGTGAAACGCTGGGAGTAATGCAGGTGAGGGATGGTGCACTTTCGGCACGGATGCAACACGCACCGTGCAGTTTTAGCTGCAGCGCGCGCGTGCACGCACGCACACGCACAGAGACCCACACACACACACATATACACATGCACACATACACATATATATATTTATACAAACACACGCGCGCGCGCGCGCGCGCACGCACGCACGCACACATAGCGTTCAAGTCCGCGGTACTGTCGCGCGTGCAACACGGACCGATCACGCACGACAAAGATCCCGCGAGGAGCAAAAAAAAAAAAATCCCCCGGAAAAATCAGCTCGGCTTACCGATACGCGCCGGTCCCGAAGAGCGCGTGCACCTCCTCCACTTCTTCCTCTTTTCTTTCTTTCTTCTTTTCCCTTACACTCCTCTCTCCGCCATCTTCCGTGCTGTGTTTGTTTAAATGAGAAACACTCCCCGAGAGCAGGCAGCCAGCTTGTAGTCCGCCGCGGGGCGTTCTGGGTAATGTAGTCCTCGCTGCGGTGCCTCGGAACGCAGGCAGCGGCGGAGCGGACTACATTTACACGCATGCGCGCCACGCTTAGCGTGAAGTCCTATGTACGGACGGCTGACAGCGACATGCCACGGCATTTATTTATAGTCCAGTGAAGCTGATGGGCAGCCTAACAGCAAACAATGACCTGCACCTACAAAGGTGGGCAGAGTCTACTAACCAGGGAGGGGATTACAGGGGGGCAGTGCAGCGTGGACCAGACATGCCCACAGCTCATTAACCACAATGGACACCATAGTGTACTGTATTACAGTAGCTCAGTAACTTACAGTAACTCAATACGTATGTACACAGCTGTTAAATTCTGAAATGCTTGTTGGACCCCGAAGGAGGTGTGGGAGTGCAGTGGTGTCGGGAAGGAAGATAAAGGTGACCAGGATCAATAACTGATGATGAATTTAGACTGATATGATCAATATTTATTGAGCTACACATATCAATCAATCAATCAATATTTTCTTCTATAGCGCTTTTTACAACAGTGATTGTCACAGAGCAGCTTTACAAAGTATCTGGTGTTCGAGCCCCCAGTGAGCAAGCCGAGGGCCACATTGGCAAAGAGAACCGCCCTTAGTTAGGAAGGAAGAAACCTCGAGAGGAACCAAGACTCAAAGGGGGAACCCATCCTCCTCGGGTCAACACCAGATACAAGACAGCACTAGAAAGGAGAGTATAGTGTCTGATTAGTCTGTAATTGTGCTGGTGGGTCATAAGACGGGTCAGCAGGACGCAGGCCAAGCCTCCACAGTGCAGGACAACCAGGAGCTCCCTGGTGGTTAAAGGCATCCCAGTGGCTCCCAGTCAGAGCCGATGTAGCCCCAGCATCGGGCCGCACAGGATGGGCAGCAGTTCAGCTCAGACAGAGAGATCAGACAGACTGTTAGCTCTGACAGACGTCACCGTCACCAAAGACTGCAGTGGTGTCGTACCAGACTGTCATGGAGTGACTCAGAATGGCAGCGGGTCATCTTCAGTGACGAGTCCCGCTTTAGTCTTGGTGGAGACGCCCAACGAATCCGTGTGTGGAGGCACCGAGATCAACGGTTTGTCATCACACGTCCAGAAGGCCTGGTGTCACTCCACCTCCACCCCTACCGCACCATCTGCAGGAACTGTGTGAGGATGTTCAAGCTGCATGGAATGGATTATCACAGGACTCCATTAGGAACCTCTACAGCTCCATACCGAGACGTCTGGCGTGTTGGGTTAGCAAACACAGCGGCCCGACGCCATACTGAGAGACAGGCTTCTGTATGTGTAGCTCAATAAATATTGATCATATCAGTCTAAACTTATCATCAGTTATTGATCCTGGTCACCTTTATCCTCCTTCCCAACAGCACCGCACTCCCACACCTCCTTCTGGGTGGAGATGTTCTTTGAACAATGAGCGCAGAAGGCATCACGTTTACCAAGGACGAAGAACTACAAGATGAACTACAATGTTTTTCTTCCACGCACTCAACAGAAACATGAACCGGGGTACCCAGTCTTTTGCATGCCACGCTATGTGACCGGGTCACACGTTTAGAATAACTCCGTGGCCAGGCGCTTCTAATTCATATCTACATTACTCTACATTATTTATGCAGTAATATCTGCTGCTGGGAGACTGAGAGAGTTGTTAAGTGCCCGATCTCCGATTCAGCTGCTTGAAATTTATCCTTCAGGCATAAACAGTAATGCATCACCGCACGACTTAAAGGCGGCCAAATGTGTTGGAGCTGATAACCTTGGAAATGAAGATGTTTATTAATGTACCTCTTATTGCTCCATGATAACGGTGATGTTGACGAAGCTAACATGGTCCACAGCCGCTCTATTAAAACTGCTGTCCCTGGTAAAAGTGATGCCTGCCTGTCCCGTCCATTTGTTCTGCAGGTTTTGGGATACATTCTGCGCTCATCGTCCAAAGAGCTCCTCCACCCAGAAGGAGGTGTGGGATTGGGGTGGTGTTGGGAAGGAGGATAAAGGTGACCAGGATCAATAACTGATGATAAATTTAGACTGATATGATCAATATTTATTGAGCTACACATACAGAAGTCTGTCTCTCAGTATGGCGTCGGGCCGCCGTGTTTGCTAACCCAACACGCCAGACGTCTCGGTATGGAGCTGTAGAGGTTCCTAATGGTGTCCTGTGGTAATCCATCCCATGCAGCTTGAACATCCTCACACAGTTCCTGCAGATGGTGCGGTAGAGGTGGAGGTGGAAGGACACCAGGCCTTCTGGACGTGTGACCACAAACCATTCGTCTTGATGCTGACCACGGTGCCTCCACACATGGGCTCGTTGGGCGTCTCCACCAACCACATGTGTGGTCGATCAGGGAACTTGAATCATTCTCATGTCTCATGATGTCAAACCTCCCCACCAAGTTTCACTCCTGTCGGTTGATTCTTTCTGGGTGCACTAGATGTTGGAACATTACTGTGAGGATTTGATGGCAGTAACCCGCAGGAGCGCCTTCCTTCAGAAAGGGATTAACATACAGACCTCATGTACCCCCATGTACGCCATGCTAGCTGCCTACGGGATGCAGACGTAGGGTTCTAAGGGTTAGTGAGATCACTTGCTGAAGTTGGATGAAGAGTTCTAGATCACTACAACTCATCCCAAACATGTTGGATGGACATGCTGTATATCTGGTGGCAGGTAGGGTAGTAGGGTCCCTGTTTCTCAGCGGTACCCCCAGCGGAGAACCTGAAAGTGCCTCACCTTGCACTCGTCCGTGACTCATCGATGGACTGCGCTCAGGTGGATTGTGGGAAGGGAATTACCGTTGTTGTCTGGTTGTTGTCTTTTGTCTCATTTACAGTAATAAAAACACAATAAACGAGTAAACAGGCTTGAATGAGTCACGACAGGCAGGTTCCCCGCTCGCACGGAGCCCACACGTGAGGAGTCACGGCGCTTCACGTGCAGGAGCAGGATTGCACCTCAGCTGGTAATGCCTTTGTATGGCGACTGCTCCCTGCACCGTACCATCAAAGCATCCATGGCCTGGATATACAGGTCTACAGTCCTTAAAAAGATGGAACTTCAAGGGTTCCTTACTAAAAGGAATGGTTCTATGTAGAACCATGAGCTTGAAATGCTCTTTGTAAATGTGTTCTATAGATTCATAGAGATCGAGTTGTTTATGGTTCTCTAGGTACTCTAGGTATTTTGGAAACGGGCCGTATATATGACACATTTCACCATGCAAAAACCATTCAAGCATGAAATGATGGTTCTAAGTAGAACCATGCTGTTGGCTGAAGAACCCATTGAGGAAGCAACAGTAGAAGAACCCATTGTGTTGCTATATAGGAGCATTTCCAAATGGGTTCCATATAGAACACACATTCACCATGCAAAAAAACAAAACATTGAAGCATGAAATGAACTGATGGTTCTAAGTAGAACCATGCTGTTGGCTGAAGAACCCATTGAGGAACCAAGTTTTTGTGCATATAGAACCATTTTGTGCTAAAACGGTTCTTTGCCTGGTGAAATGGTTCTTCGGGAGTCATAGAGAATGTGTAGGTTATGGTTGCACCGAATTGGCAATGGGCCTACATGGCACCAGAAAGGGTTCTTCTATTGTTACAAGCTTGACATCATTAATAACAGATAAGAGAACCCTTTTTTGTGATACATAGAACCATATGCAACACATTCTCCATCGATCTGAGGAACCATTTCACCATGTAGAGAACAATGCCAATTGTATTTTGAGGATTCATGGTTCTTTAGAGAACTGGTGTAACCAATGTCTTTTTAAGACTGTATTTAGAACCATCTAAGGTTGTTCTGTGTATGGTTCTAGATATATATACACACAGCTTTTTCCATGAATCTCAAGAACCATGCAGGGAACCATTTAAGTATTAAATCCTTAAACAAACCTTTAGAAAATAGTTCTATATAGCACCGAAAAGGGTTCCTCAGTTGTTTTGAAATCAAGCACTGAACAGTAGAACCCTTTGTGTTGCTATATAGGAGCATTTCCAAATGGGTTCCATATAGAACACACTTTTACCATGCCAAAAAAACATTAATGCATAAATTGAACTAATGGTTCTAAGTAGAACCATGCTGTTGGCTGAAGAACCCATTGAGGAACCAAGTTTTTGTGCAAAGAGAACCATTTTGTGCTAAAACGGTTCTTTGCCTGGTGAAATGGTTCTTCGGGAGTCACGGAGAATGTGTTGGTTATGGTTCGCCTGATTTGGCAATGGGCCTACATGGCACCAGAAAGGGTTCTATATAAGGGTTCTTCTATTGTTAGCAGTACATGGCTCCTCACCAGGCCTCTGTGGTAGCCTGCAGAGGTGGACAGTCACGCCTTACAGTTACTCAGCTGCTCGTCCTTCGGAGGCTGTGGTTGGTGTGGCACAATAGATAACACCTCTATTCGCCAATGAGCTGCCCACCACCACCACCACCACCACCACCACCACATAGAACACGGGGACTCGACTCCCGATCTGGGTGACTATGCTGTGCTACACCAGTAGCACAGTCCTTGGGCAAGACTCCTAACACTACATTGGCCCACTGGTAACATGAATAACCATCGCTCTGGGTAAGAGCGTCAGCCAAATAATGGGAATGGATTCAAACTCCTATTTCCGGAAAACTTGGGATACTGCGTACACTGCAAGGCAGACTCAGTCATTCCCCTGAAGCCTCAGTTCTGAATATTATGAAAATGACACCTGGATATCTGGAGTGCTAATCAGCCCATCGCGTACGACAACCCAACCGGTTTCTGTGGGCTGCCTAAACGAGAGGACACGGGATGCAACAAGCCGTTCCAATTTGGCTCCACTTGTTACATCAGTCATGGGACGTAATAACCAATAACCCCTCCCAGCTCCGGCCCACCGTCGGAGTATCTCCATCAGCAACTCCAGAAATCACCTTTGTGATGGGATGCCGCTTGTCCCACTGGAATGGGAATGGGCATGGGATTCGTGGGTGGTGGTGTTGGAGCCTATCCCCGTGCTTATTGGGCGGAGGGCGGGAAACACCCTGAACAGGCCACCAGTCCGTTACAGGGCAGATAAACAGACATGGACACACCTGGGGGGGCAACTTAGCGTCTCCAGTTCACCTCACTGCAGGGCTTTGGACTGTGGGAGGAAACCGGAGTACCTGGAGCAGGGAACCCACACAGACACGGGGAGAACATGCAGACTCCACACAGAAAGGACCCTGGACACGTCAGCTGGGCTTCAAACCCAGAACCTTCTTATTCATAGTGTGTGCTGTGTATGGTTCTAGATATATGCAGACAACACTTATTTGCCATGAATCTGAGGAACCATTTCACCATACAAAGAACCATTTAGGCACCAAATGCTTAAATCACATTTAGAAAATGGTTCTATATAGCACCAAAAAGGGTTCTTCTGATGCTATCATACCAAGCCTTGAACAGCAGAAGAACCTTTTTTAATAGAGAACCAGTGTCTTTTTTAAGACTGTATTTAGAACCGTCTTAGGATTCAATGTTTTTTAGGATTCATAAGGAAAGTGCTGTGTATGGTTCTAGATATATGCAGACAACCCTTATTTGCCATGAATCTGAAGAACCATTTCACCATACAAAGAACCATTTAAGCACCAATGCATATGTCATATTTAGAAAATGGTTCTGTATAGCACCAAAAAGGGTTCTTCTGCTGATATCATACCAAGCTTCGAACAGTAGAAGAACCCTTTTTAATAGAGAACCAGTGTCTTTTTTAAAACTGTATTTAGAACCGTCTTAGGATTCAATGGTTTTTAGGATTTAAAGGGAATGTGCTGTGTATAGTTCTAGATATGTGGACACAACACTTTTTTCCCTTTATTCCGAGGAACCATTCCACCATACAAAGAACCATTTAAGCACCAAATGCTTAAATCACATTTAGAAAATGGTTCTATATAGCACCAAAAAGGGTTCTTCTGTTGTTATTATATCATGCTCCGAATAGTACAAGGACCATTTTCAAAAAAGGTTCCACACAGAACCCAATATCACCATGTTAAAAAAAACCATTCAAGCATGAACTGCACTAATAGTTTTAAGTGGAACCATTTTGTATACTAAAGAACCCACTGCAGAACCATGTTTTCTGTGTGTAAGTAGAACCATTAGGTGCTCACATGTTCTTTGCATGCTGAAATGCTTTTCCAGATTCACTGAGAGTGTGTTGTATATGGTTCTATTTAGCACCAAAATGGTTCTACTCTACTGTTTCAAGCTTTATATCATACCGGTAGTAGAACCCTTTTTATTTCCACCATGCAAGAACCATCCTAGCACTCATTGGCAATTTAGCATCTCCAATTTACCTGACTGCATGTCTTTGGACGGTGGGAGGAAACCACACAGACGTGGAGAGAAATGGAAACTCCACACGGAACGGAACCCGGACCCCGGACCCCGGACCCGGGACGCCTGAGCCGGGAATTGAACCCATGCCCTTCTGGAGCGTTCCGTCTTCTGTTTCAGACTCAAAAGATCCAAGATACGGGTTCATGCTGGACGTTCTAAGAAGTTCCCCAGCAGTTCTACAAGCTCCTCCTCACCAAGAGGACTTTTACTTTGGAACTACTCTAGTTGTGTTGCGGTGATGCACTGTCAGGAATGAGTTCCCTGGTGCAGCCCAGTCACCTGGAAAATCCAGGTCAATACCACTGCAACTTTTCTGGAGAAACTTTAGAGCCGGATCACCTCGGAACCACCCGGCAGAACTGCGGGTCTTTCTTCTTCCTTTTTGCTTTCAGAACTGTTAAATGCCTCGAGGGCATAAAAAAGCAGAGTGAGCTTTCCAGCTGAACCGTTCAAACTGGAAGAGGAGACGGAGAGCTTTCAAGTACGAAAATAATCAATGCGCTCGAAATGGAGGTTGGAGGTTCTCCTGCAACTTTCTCACTTTCACTGAAAGACTCAGAGGCACTTTATCAACAGAGCTCACCAGAAGGGCTGAGCGATTTGAACACAATATCTAATTATGACCTTTACCCTCACCCTCAAAAACACAGCTCCACCCGGAAGGAGGTGTGGGAGTGCGGTGCTGTTGGGAAGGAAGATAAAGGTGACCAGGATCAATAACTGATGATAAATTTAGACTGATATGATCAATATTTATTGAGCTACACATACAGAAGTCTGTCTCTCAGTATGGCGTCGGGCCGCCATGTTGGCTAACCCAACAATGTAGTACAGGTTGTCCTTTGATGATCCATCCCATGCAGCTAGAACATTCTCCCACCGTTCCGCTAGTATGTAGTGAATGGAACGTTTTGGAACCTTAACTCTGTTGTAAAAGCTGTTTGAGTATCATGTTGCTAAAGTTAGCATGCTAACCAGCTATGAGGTGAAGAGGTGATAGTGAGTCGCTGTAGAAGGAGAATCAGTCCAACATGAGAGGATGAAGAAGTAGCGCTGATGCCCACGACACCGTGCTGTAGGTGCTCTTCCTGGTTAGATCATTTAAGGGCGGGGAGCCAATAAAAGAAGCCGCAAGCACAGTGATGGCTGAAGCTCTTGGCGAGCAACAGTCGCTGCCTCACACCTAGGGTGGTCACTTTCATAACCCCAAAAGGAGGACATCAAAAAGTCGGGGGTCGGACATGATCCCAGAACAGAATTAAAATCAGAACCTAACCCATATAACACATACACGATGCTTTACTCACCCAACTGGGTGGAACGGATGACAGTCGTGATGGGAGCTTACTAACTGACTAGCATTTAGAGGGCTGACCTGCGGTTAGCCAGTAGGTGAGGCACAATGTCACATGACTGTGTTAAACCAATGAAATGTAAGGGATGACTTTTGACACGGACGTGAGCCAATGGCACACATAACATTGTCCAGGAACTGTGCCGGACGGAGGACTGGGAGTTGAAAAACGGTCTGAAACCGGACGTGTGGCCACCCTGTTTCCACCACTGGGGGCGCTCTTGGAAAGGAAAGCTGCCCCCTGCTGTTGCCCACTTCTTTAAGTAAGTTAGCTAGCTAGACAAATGCTAATAAAGCTAAGGTGGCATAAACTGGGAGGTAGAAATACAGTGCCCAGTGTTGCGTGACGGGGCTGTCCCCACTCGGCTGCCCATTCCCAAAGTCACCGCTAACGGTCACGCGAGCGCTACAACTGATAAAGACCACCGTGTTGCACACATCATCACTGTCCAATAAAACCCCACCCATCTCCATCGTTTCCGGATGTTTAGGTTTCAACAGCTGTCCATTCCCTTGTGTGAACATCGTCATGACTGGTGGACCAATAGGAACGCTCCAGAGTAACCTGGGATCAAGTCTTGGGTTTGCTGATCGCTACGCTCCTGCTGCAGCTCATTTGCGGCAGGAAAAACTGGGTCTTTCTGCTTTCCTTCCGCCTGAGGGAAGTGAAGAAAAACAGGCTGGGTCTGAAAAGCAGGGGCCCATATGTGAGCTCCATATGCGAGCACAGAGCAGGGTCAGACCGTGGCCAAAACTGCCGGGGCGCGCTGCGTCTCAGCCTGGGACGGCTTTGGCACCTTCATCCAGCCGGCAGCGGAGCGCATGGCACCAAATTGGTTGCCATGGTGATCTCAGGCAGGCGTACTAGCAGAGCATCGGGTTTGGGAAGTGCCAAAGCGCTGGAGAGAAGGGGCTGAGAGACAGAGAGAGAGAGACAGAGAGAGAGAGAGAGAGAGGGCAGGAACCATCACTGAAGCACACAGGCCACTGTAAGTAGAACTCATTGGTATCTGCATTGGTCCTTTTAGCAGGTCCACCCACCACGTGCTGCACCACTGACCCCTCTTATCCACCAACAGTCCAAGTGACAGTGCTCATGCCACAGCTGGTGCAGGTTCCCGGGATCCCTGGTCCGAGAGCCGAACGATTAGGGTTAGGGTTAGGGTTAGGGTTGTATCTGGCTGACTTCCGTTTCTGGTCTAACTTCAAGCTCCGCTTTTGCTTCAGATCTGAGGACATCCACAGGTGTATCTGTCCGCCCTTCCACCGTGATGAGACACCTCAATGCAAGGGAGGTCTGAAAGGAGGTGTATCTGTTCAAGAAGCTCCTCACCATGAGCACATCAGTGGTGGGATACAATTGGTCCAGCATCAAACTTCCCCCACTTGCCTTTCCAAGAGCGCCCCCAGTGGTGGGAATAGGGTGGCCACACGTCCAGGTTTAGGCTGGACAATCAACTCCCAGTCCTCCGTCCGACGCAATACCTGGACGGACGGATGGGTATTAGTCTTCTTTCGGGACGAACTATTTAAAATGTTCACTCGTCAACAATACAACCTTCCATTCATTCATTCATTCATTCATTCATTCATTCATTCATTCATTCATCTTCTAATCCATTTATCTCTCTGAGTCGCAAAAGGTACGGGAGCCTATCGGGGAGCTCACTGGGTGGAAACCCATTGCAGGCCAGATCTTCTAACCAAGATATCAAGAAGTCTTCAGTCTTGCTAAGTGGGATTTAGGTGTACGCAACAGAATTCCTGGAAGAATTCCTTTCCCAAAGCACTTTGTCGTATAGGATAGTACATTTCGGCTCTACCGTTTGGTGTGTTGGGTCTCTGTGATGGCTGTTATGATTCGGTCTGTACGGTAACCACACAAATTTCAGGTCTTCCGCGCAGATAACAGGAGAAACGGAGCTGGGAAAGCTGGATAAACAGCCACGGGAAGCTAATTGCTGAGACGCTAGTGAGGAACGTTTCTGAACTTGTCCGAAACTGCTACTCTGAGAGCAACCTGAGGAGCCGAATTTCCCAACCTGGTAATTAACATGTCCTGATACATCCTTCAGCATTCAGAGGCCTTAAGGCGCATTAGCCACAGTCTTTTTGAACCCGCTTTGAATCCTCTGGGAAGAATGATGGTATGTGCCGGCATGGGCGCCAGTTCTGGGAAAAGACAAACGACCCATAAGCACATACGCAGTACTAGTTACGTTTTGTAGTTTCCATATATTACAATAGAATTAATTTATTCAGCATTTTGATTTCTTTAACTTGATGAACAATGGCCAGATGTGGTTCTACACCTTCATTTACACCCTGTGATATGGTCCCAGAAAGAAACAAGCTGTTTCCCCTTATAGCAGAGCTCTGCTCTGATTGGCTGGTTTATAGTGAGACACCACCCATGATGATCACACAGAAGCAACATGAGCCTCTGTGTAAATAAGCTCCGCCCTCATCCTTTTTAGTTAGCTATGCTAGTTAGCTTGCTAGTAGCTAACGTTAGCCATACCAGCTACTAGGTTTTCATCTGGACACCAACACACAGTAGATTAAAGTTGGTCCTCACTATGAAACTCTCAGTTTAGGATGATCTGCCTCAACCGGCAAACACGGATACAATCATACGGCACGGCTGCTACTTACAGGCTGCTGTTGGGGTTGTGATGCTAATAAAGGTGGAGCTGCTCCTCTCTTCTGTGTTTTCGGTGTCAAACGCTGAGTGAAGCTGCTCCATATGCGCCAGGAGTTTGGGAATCTGCCCGGAGTGAAATGTGCCGACTGCAGGATTAAAGTTACTCCAGGTTTCTGTTGAAGATGTGGGAGCTGAAGTTCCTGTTTTGGGATTTTCCCGTTCCACCTTAAATGGTGCCTCAATTACACTTTGGCGCCTGTACACGCTGCAGCGTTTAAGGTGGAACAGGGTGAGGTGGTCAAATCATTCAGAGGTCTGTGAACTCATGGCTCCTGCCAAAGCTCCTGGAGAACCTGAACCCTAAACATTAAGCACCACACCTGTCTCTGATCCTCACATGTTCCTGAAGACCCCAGGAAGACGCATCAGGTCTGACCGAACATCTGGAACCTGGATTAGGTCTGGAACAGAACCGAAATGAAGACAGATGGAGGTTTATTTCATTTCCGTCACACTGACAAACCAGACAAGAGACAGGGCGAGAGAGAGAGAGAGAGAGAGAAGGAGAGAGAGAGAGAGAGAGAGAGAGAGAGAGAGAGAGAGAGAGAGAGAGAGAGAGAGAGAGAGAGAGACAGAGGGAGAGAGAGAGAGAGAGAGAGAGAGAGAGAGAGAGAGAGAGAGGGAGAGAGAGAGAGACAGAGGGAGAGGAGAGAGAGAGAAAGACAGAGGGAGAGGAGAGAGAGAGTGAGAGAGAGACAGAGGGAGAGAGAGAGAGAGAAGGAGAGAGAGAGAGAGCGGGATATAAATATATATAGGGAAAGACAGAAAAAGTGATCTGGAGAAAGAGAGGAGGTGAAGAAGGTGTTTTTCAGGCAGCAAAATTCTGGAGGATGCAAGTCACCTGCAGATACAGGTGAAGAGGAGGGGAGGGAGAGAGACCGAAAGAAGGAGAGAGGAAGGGGGATAGCGATGAGGAGAAATGGAGAGGAGAGGGAGAGAGACAGAGAAAGAGACGGAGAGAGAGACAGGGATGGGGATAGTGAGAGGGAGATAGAGAGAGAGGGAGAGAGACATAGGGAGATAGTGAGGGGGAGAAATGGAGGGAGAGACACAGACAGAGAGAGAGATGGAGAGAGAGACAAAGATGGGGATAGTGAGAGGGAGATACAGAAACAGAGGGAGAGGGAGAGAGATGTAGGGAGATAGCCAGGGGGAGAAATGGAGAGAGAGAGAGAGAGGGATAGAGACACAGACAGAGAAACAGAGAGAGAGACGGATAGAGTGAGAAAGTGGGAGAGAGAGCGAGATACAGAGGGGAGAGAGAGAAATGGAGAGAGAGAGAGAGGGATAGAGACAGAGAGACGCAGGGAGATAGCGAGGGGGAGCAATGGAGAGAGGGAGAGAGACAGACAGAGAAACAGAGAGAGATGGATGGAGTGAGAGAATGGGAGAGAGAGGAAGAGGGAGAGAGACATAGGGAGAGCAATGGAGAGAGAGGGAGAGAGACACAGACAGAGAAAGAGACAGAGAGAGAGAGAGAGAGACAGAGATGGTGACAGTGAGCAAGCGGTAGGAAGATAGAGAGGGGGAGAGAGAAATGGAGGGAAAAAAGGAGAGAGAGACAGACAGAGAAAGAAAAATAAAAAAATGAGAGAGAAAGAGACGGAGAGACAGGTATGGTGATAGTGAGAGGGACAGAGACGTAGGGAAATAGTGAGGGAGAGCAATGGAGAGAGAGGGAGAGAGACCCAGACAGAGAAAGACACAGAGAGAGAGAGACAGGGATGGTAATAGTGAGAGAGTGGTAGGAAGATAGAGAGGGGGAGAGAGAAATGGGGGGAAAAAAGGAGAGAGAGAGACAGACAGAGAAAGAAAGAAAGAAAAAATTGAGAGAGAAAGAGAATGGAAAAGACAAAGAGAGAAACAGAGTGACAGAGAGAGAGCGAGAGCGAGGGAGGGTGGTAAGACCAGGGGGACAGCGCCACCCTCCCTCGCTCTGTGGTGTATTGTTAAGCGTGTGAGGGTCCGATGCTTCAGGAGACCCTCTCGGTGACCCCAGCAGCACTGTACTGCAGCTGGACGCGGTTCTGTGAGATGTTTTGTTCTGTCAGCTGCGCAGCCTGACGGAGTCCAGCCGCACACTTCCCACACCCTCACCAGCACCCACTGGAACACAGTCCATTACTCACCATTCACTACAAAGCCGAAACCACAGACTGGAATACCGTACCTACCGTGATGGTGCCATACGGAGAGTTCAGTACCTAGAACCCACACACCGTGATTCTCAACACTGGTGTTCCTCCTTCAGATATTCATCCTGCATTTCCATAACAGGTACGCTAAAACGGGCTGATTCCCAAATCCGGAACAGACGGAATACTGACG
>JAMWET010005351.1:0-30230 GCA_024036415.1 Prochilodus magdalenae | reverse complement strand
TCCACATCTGGTATTTTGTTAGGTTCTAGGTCATAGGTCCTGGGTCCTGTTGACAATTGCTTAGTGTCATTTTTAACTATGTTGCTGTATCCTACAATCCGATATTCTTCGTGTACAATCTGGCTGTTAATTTAATAGGTACTACATAAATTGAACTAAGAAGTACTCAATCACAAGTATGCAGTAATGTAGAACCACAAACATGAAAGTCTGTAGATGGCAGAATCGTGAAAGCATATACAGGCAAAGTTTGTAGTTATGAAGGGAAACAGTAAAGGTGGGGCATTAATTCTTCATGTGGTAGGAAACATGGGTGCATACCCGATTCCACCATAAATGGCAACAATCACATGAGGGCATACTAATTTACTGGTCTAACACACAGAGCTCTGAAGACACATCAAATCCATTGCCAATTCAAAGGGAGCTTCTACCAATCGAAAGTTAGATCGTTTCGTGAGTCATAGATGCGATAGAAACAGAGAGCAATCCTGCCCAAATCGAGCACTGCGTTACCAAGAGAAAAGAATAAGCACCGAAAAAATGGCGGGAGAGGGTAAACGATAGGGCCACGCAGCGAAACACCCAAGCCACACGACGATCTGTCCCGATGGGGAAATAAATGGTAGTGGTTGTGAGACGTCGGACATGTAAGAGTGGGGAGGTCAATAGTGTTCTCCATCGAGAATGAGACAGCCCTAGTCATAGAACGAAAGATTAAGAAGTTAAAAAATAATACACATCTTAAAGATATAAGATGAAAAGATGAAAGCTTTCACTTTTATAGAGAGGAATCAAGTTTTAAAGTTATTAGGGGTATGAAATAATGCCGTAGGGTGGATACTAACCAAAGCTACGGGAGACGTAGCGTAGTCTACTAGGGTAGGGAGCTGAAGGGCGAGAACCGTTAGCAAGCGCTAGCTCTAAAAAACATCAGAAGGGGAGTGGATACAGTAATAACAGCTCTGAGGTAGAATGTGGTGAGGTTGTCAGTGGATGTAGAGCGTGGGGGTAATGATCTTTGTATCAATCAGAATAAGAGAGCCATCAGAAAAGTTAAACATGAAATACCATGGTACTGAGAAGATTCAAATACAAACAGATTGAACGATCATGAGAACAGAATGATCAAAATGATTGAATAAGGATCGGTAGAGGGAAACTGGGCCTTAGGGCTCCAGTTTTTACAGAAGTGAAATAGCCAAGCGGTAAGCTATATACAATGAAGCAAAGGAACCAGCTAAGGCTAAATGTAAGATTTACAGAATAGTGACTAGAGGCATAGCGTGTAGCCAGCTGCTATGTTCGTAACAGTGGAAATACAGTCATAGACGAGAGCTCTCAGAGGAGGGGTAAATAGTGGGATGTAAGTGACTAGTAGTAGCGGTTGGTATTTTAATACTACGGAATGAAGCCCACTACAAAAAAGGAAAAATTATAACAGGAATCTGAAGATTTAATAAAACGAAGAATGCGAACATATTGAAAGAGAAAATATCACGATAGCTCTCGAAGGATACGTTTTAGAGAGAAACATAGCTGAAGGCTAGCATAACAGACAAACATCAGGCTAACCCTAGGAAGGAATCCTCTCATCAAAGGTGAATCTGAGCGGGCGTTAGCGAAGTACACTAAAAACACGAGTAATAAACAGCTCTGAGGTTTAAAATGTGGACGGGGGTAACTGGTCATAAAAGTGACTTAAGTATTACAGTACTAACTGTAGTCAAAGAACTAGTAAGGGTGGATCAAAAGAAACTAAACGCGGAGAGAATCTATGTTTACTAGAATCGTATCATTGTATAAAGTCCAACAACACAGCAGGGGGCGTATAGCAGTGTAGCAGAGTACATACTCCTGAGTAGTGTATACAGTGTGGTAGATTAATATACAAAGGGTAATACACATTTCAGACAACAACGGACAGTGCCATGTCTCCCTTTGGATCTACACTTTAAATATAATCCTCGAAGTAGACTACATCGTGCACAATCAGAAAGGCGCTATAAAAAACAGTCGGATTACGAACTGACTCCTCACTAAGCGCAGATCACTGAAGTAATTGTTATGATCCTATTGATTAAGGAAATAAGATTACCAAATCTATAAAGTTGATTATGGGGAATGTGATAAATGGGGAAAGAACTGTTGTCAGGAATTTAAAAAAACAATGGGTGAATAGCTCGTATTGAATGTCCACTAGAATCCGAAACTCTGATATATGATTAACCAAGAATACTACAAACAGGGATGTTGCTTTCCCTATTGTGAAAAACATGAGTTTCATTAGAGAAATCTTGCATTCCAGAATTGAAGTTAAATGAAAAAACAGATAGCAACAGTTAGAAGCAGCACATAATAGATCACGACAGCACTCGTGTACTGCGAGATCCTAAAGAATGAGACTATCATAACACATCTACTATAGAGTACATCTTGAAGATAATATAAACCGACGATAAAGATCAATAAGCCCAGCACAAAAACAGATGATTTCAACGAATTGCGGTAATACAGCAGTGCGCTAACTTTAGCCCTTCACAAATTGACATATAACAGCCAGTCCTATTCTTAAATCCTAGGGTTTTTAATTATAATGCCGGGCCATCCTTCGCAGCTAGAACAGCTTCAACGCTTCTGGAAGGCTTTCCACAAGGTTTAGGAACGTGTTTATGGAATTTTCTCCAGAAGCAATTTGTGAGGACATGAACGACTGTGTTGAATAAGGAAGGCCCTGGCTCGCAGTGCTCCACTCTAAATTCATCCCTCTGAAAATCAACCCACACCAAAGAATCCTCCCTCCACCAAACTTTACACTTAGTACGAGTCCAGAGAAGTAACGTTCTCCTAGGCAACCTCAAACCCATAACTTTGTCCTCGGATTACCGATGGAGAAGTGTGAATTTGTCACTCCAGCTAACATAACCTCCACTGCTTCAGCATGCTTTCCCTTGGGGATCTTTTTACCTTGGAGATCCCATACCCTAACTTAACTCCATGGCTATTGCCAATGTTTCAGCAATCATTCATTTTATAATGTATAATACATCTATAAACTGGTCTAGGGATCGTCGGCAAAAAATCTGATATGCCCTTTAATGTGTTATGTAAAAATAACTGTATTAAGTTTTGCATTCATGTAACATCTTTTGTAGCAGAAGCCTCGAGTCTGTGACAAGCTGAACATCAAGGCACAATGATGGAGACCATGGACACTAGCAGGGAAGGTTTTTCCCCTTGTTACAGTGGAGGTCAAAGGTCGCGCAAGTTCACCTGAGTCAGGGCGGTACCTGAAGGGCGAAGACACCTCTGAAACCTCTGGGTGACCACGCTATACTTTACTGATATGACAAACCGTTCAACTTGTGCTCACCATGGTGCCGTTTGCCACCCCCAGCTGCCATTCGAGTCACTCCATGACAGTCCTGTTCCATGACACCGTTGAAGTTTTTGGCGAGGCACTTGACGGTGTGTGAAGGACAGTCTCGTAACGGTCCGTGCCTCTGTAGTCCTGCATTGTGCCTGCGCGTGTACTGCCAGTGGAAGCTGGCAATTAACAAGATGACTCATTTAACAATGCAAAATATATATATTATAAAGTTATTTTCTAATTTTTACATCTTGGGTACTAGGAGGTTTTCAGGAGGTTTCGAAAGTTTCATCCTCAGTGGTAGTCACCCCTCTGCAACCGGTGACTATGAGAAAGATAAGTCCATTGCTGTCTATGGTGGTAGAATGTGTCCCCCACGAAATTCGCACGATGCTTGATGTCTGATTGGGTTGTTAGTTACAGTCAAGTCAGCGCTTCCTAAATGTGCTTGAGTTCACAGTTGTCTGGTCTGGTCTTTCTGGTCTGGTCCTCTTTGGTCACTCTTCTTGTTCTCTTCCTTGTTTATGAACGATGTCTTCTTTGGTCCTTTGCAGCCTCTGCGATTATATCCTGGCTGGTAATATTCCACTGTCCATAGTAACTCTTATATCGGACCCTGACAGGAATGATCAAAATGGAAAGAACTGTGTGAGTTTTTTGGGGGTGGACAACAACTGTGAAGATCTTGTATGTACACTGATCCTCTGACTTGAGGTTGTTAAGGAGTGGGAATATCCCAACTATACTCAACTACAGTATATTCCAGAAAACCTTCCTGGGGGAGCTTTACACTCTGGGTTATATACCATGTTCAGACTGTTGTGATTGTGTTGTTCTGTAGTACCGCATCTTCTATTGATACCAAGTTCCCTATGGCACGGCCCGCTGACCTACGTCCAACCAGTAACTCAGCCACTGTGCACCGCTTTCCTGCTGAAGTACTAATACGGTGTGATAAGAGTGTGTTTTCAACTTCTTAGCCCAGAACTCTCAACATATGTTTTAAATCAGTATGAATATATTAGCTCTGCTAATGTTCCCATCTTATCAGATGAACACTGTTCACACAGTGCCAAAGAACCTATCAGCGAAGTCTATAGAGATAATGAACCCCCCACAAAATGATATGAGGGCAGATGTGTGATGATTTAGACATATACTCAAGGAACTGCAAAAATTAGTACCCAAAGGGAAGGCAGACAGACAGGAATTAAACTTTGGTGTGTAGGTTTGAACATCATGAGACATGCGAACATTCCAGTTTTCACGCCGTCAGAAGTGCATGTGATGTAAGCAAGGACAGGCCTTAATTGTCTGTACCTGACCTGACCTCCACGCCACGACTGCGAACTTCAGCGAGCAGGATGATGCCCTCGCATGTATGCATCCGTGGTAGTGCCTAGCACCACTGCAGACTGTTAAACGACTGTCCTTAACACCAGTTGAACGTCACCAAAGACTGCAATGGGTTTCATGCCAGAATAGGCCACTTTTTCACAAAAAAGCAGAAAAATTACGTCGACGCTTGTATGTCACAGTTCCTGTACTCCCGGCTGACCATGAAACTTTTCACTTCATCGCTGTCAAACGGCTGTCAGGACTGAATTTGAGGATGTTTCACATGAATCGTCATGGAAAATGTCCTATAAGATTGAAAACAAAGGCTTACAATTCTTGTTGAAAGATTCCTTTACAGCGTCATCATGGTTAGGAAGAAACGCCAGCTACGTTAGCTGTTTACAATACTGTGCTTATCTAACTAGGCATTTATGTATAGATGCATCATATACTAGCGTTTAATGTTAATAGTCCTATTTAAGCAATAGTAAATATTATGAAGGGTACTGACTGCTTTAAGTTAACGTGATCTACGAGACTAAAAGTTAGCTGCCTTTTCGCAGCCGTCTACCAAAAAAGTAAGCGTCTCAGCTAAACAGTAAGTGCTATTGATTTTACATTCTTTACTCTCATGTCCACCTAACTCTGCATGCCCTGCTACGACACGCTAGCACAACAAGTTAATCCTCGTCACGCGGAATTGATAAGCTAAGTGTAGATTGTTTCTCTTCAGTGGTCCCAATATAGTCGACAACAAGGTGATAGTCAGAAGCTGAGTTGCTGACAGGTTAAATCGATGACGGAAGACCACGACGGTGAGCCACACAAACTTGAGGTTAAACAGGGTCTGTCCGGGTTGGGCTTTCTAACTCCCGTTCTACTTCCTGCCGGCGACTGAGCTTGCATCTTTCAAAAACGCTGAAAAGCTTATGTAGGAATGGGGACCCGTGATGAAAAGATGTGTTCACTAAAAAAGCCGAGTGGTACTGCTTGCCAGTTGACTGTACGAGGTATATTCAAAGCTTGCATGGGGATGGATTATCACAGGACACCGATTAGGAACCTCTACAAGGCCCTCCATGCTGATTGGCATGTTGAGTTAGCCATACTGATGAGGACTACTTCTGTATGTTGTAGGCTCAATAAATATTAACCCATATCAGTCCTAAATGAATCATTCATTATATGGTTCCTGGTGGCCTTTATCTTCCTTCTCAATAGCACTGCAATCCCACACTTCCTTCTGGGAGCTACATTTAGGGAATTCCACCAAAACTTGACATTTGGAACAATATCAAACCATTTGAAAAATGAACTTCAACTACATTAAACATAGATTTAACCTCATGTTGTGTTCATATGAGCCTGCTAACATCTCAGGTTAATAAAGATGTCTCTTGCTGCTCTCAGATGTGCTGTACCTGCCTGAAGAAGCGGACTGGGTGAAGTTTAATGTGGACATGAGCGGCTATTACATCGTCCAATATGAGGGGTCGGGCTGGGATGACCTCATCGCTCTGCTCAAACACAACCACACCACCCTCAGCAGCAACGACCGGGCCAGTCTCATCAACAACGCCTTCCAGTTGGTCAGGTTAGCTGCTTGCCGGGCTTTGACTGACCTCAGCTTTCTGGGATTCTCCCAACAGTGTTGTTGTTAATGAAGATGGTAGAATCTAATAACCCTGGTGTCAGTTCAGACCGTATCCAGGTCCTATAATTTAGGAGAACTCTTACTCTTGTTGATCAGTGTGGGGAAGCTGCCGCTGGATAAAGCTCTGGACCTGTCGCTGTATCTGAGCCGTGAGACGGAGATCATGCCTGTGATGGAGGGCTTCAGCGAGCTCGTCACGCTTCACAAACTCATAGAGAAGAGAGACATGGAGGAGCTGGACAACCAGATGAAGGTCAGTCATGGGACGAATGTTTTGTGTAGGAGATTTGTAAATGGAACTTTATATGGAGGGACCTGCTTGGACATGGCTCATCATATGGCCATGAGGGACAGGGATACAGGGATACTCACTTCCTGCTCTAACATGTAGAGGTGTGGCTTAAATAAGGCTCTGCCCATGGAATAAAACTGTTGGACTGCCTTTCTAAATTATTTTGATGGACAACCAGATTGTGCAGAGTGCTGAGCTAAAATCAAGGTGAGGTTTATTTAACAGATGTGTAATTAACCACAGCAGCAACAAGAGTAAGGCGGACATAACAGAAGGAGTCCGGGAGCTCGGGGTGAGAAGAGAGCCAGCAGGCGTATCATAAAAATGAATCTCTGTGTATCGGCTATGGTTGGTGCCAGACAGTTCCAGGGACAGGAACACTGTTGATGAGAGAGGTCAGCAAAGCATCTCTGAATGCACAACACAATGAACCTTGAGGTGGATGAGCTTCAACAGCAGAAGACTCTCAGGTTCCACTTCTTTCAAGTCTTTCCAGGAACAGAGAGCTGTGAGCGCAGTAACATAACTGGACAGCTGAAGACCGGAAAAAACGTAGGCTGGAATTGTGAATCTGGATGCAAATGGATTGTAGGGTCAGAATTTGGTGAATTTATGGACCCAACCTGCTTTTCAGTAGTCCAGGCTGCTGGAGGTGTATGAAATAGCATTTCCTTGGGTCATTGATATCAGTCTTTTGTTGAAGGCCACAGTGTATTTGAGTGTTGGTGCTGACCATGTGTGTTCTTTTATGGCCACAATTTACCATCTACTATTGGCCACTTGGTCAGCATGGTCATATAGCGTGTCATAAAGCAATAGTCCTCTTGAATAGGTGGTTGGTAAGCGTAGTGGGTAACACCTCCACCTTCCATGATGTAGAACATGGTTCGACACCCTACCTGGGCAAACACCCTACACTATACCGATTAACATGACAATGAGTTCTAGTGTTCCTCATTGGCCTTCCCAGTCACTGGGTCTGGATCCAGTACCTGAAGAAAGTCTGCTGTAACAGCCTGAAGCAACATAGACCATAATCTCAAAGAAACGCTTCCTGTAGCTTGTGGAGTCCATTCCATGAAAGCCAAACGAAGAGTGTTCTTTTGCATTACATCGTTTTGTTTTTCTTATCTCTGTTCAGGGCTACATCATGCACCTGTTTGGTGAGCTCATAGACCGGCAGACATGGACTGACAGCGGTTCGGTGTCTGAAAGGATGTTGCGAAGCTACCTGCTCCATTTCTCTTGCGTGAATGGCCACCCAGCCTGTGTCTCCAAGGCCACCCAACTCTTCAACAAGTGGAAGGAGTCTGATGGTAACATGAGGTCAGAGATCAACTTCTATGATGTGGTTCTTATCCCTTACTAGTAGTGGGATCTTGCTCTGTTATTGAACTGATGTAATGGGGGATTCCTCTATAACTGTGGTTGACATTTACACAGGGTGGTTTGATGGCAAATGCTTCAGTCTAGAGTCAGAATAGTTCACAGTGTTAGTGATAGGAACCAGACGTCTGGAAAGTTTAATGCTCTAAAAGCTACACAGGAAGTGATTGTTTTTTAATTGAACTTTTATTATAGATTTGAAAAGGTTTGGTCTAAACACATGGTCAGTACATAGTGGAATGGTACATGCAGTCAGGTCCCTAAAGAAAATGGTTCATATATCCCACCACATCGCTATTGTTGGAACAAAATCTCACATCTCCATTACCTCGTTTTTCAGTTTTTGAGGTGGGGTGGTGTAGTTATGTGGTGTTAGCGCTATTGCCTCACAGCAGGAAGGACCTGGGTTCATTTCCCTGTCCGGGTCCTTTCTGCTTGGAGTTTGCATGTTCTGGTTTCCACCCACAGTCCAACAACACACAGTCAGATGAACAGGAGATGCTTAACTGGCCCCCTAGTGAATGTTTATGGCTGCGTGTCTGCCCTACAATGAACAGGCAGCCTGTCCAGGATGTTTCCTGCCTTCTGACCACTGCATGCTGGGATAGGCTGCAGCACCTCCTGCCACCCAGAATGATAAAGTGGTTTAGAAGATGAGATAATGAGAGAGTTTTGGACATGTTAGCACTTTTGCTGCTAACATCTTGAAGAACATGAGGAAATCTGGTTACATTGACTTGCATTGGCAGAAAGATAGGCCTTTTCCTTCTTCTGTAAAGTTAGCACTTTGGAGATGTGAGGTTTTGTTTAGACAGCAGCGTTAAATAAAACCTCTGAAGACACGTGTAGGTTCATTAGTGGTTTTGGTTCTTATTGCTACCGCTGTATAGAAATCTCAGACACTGAATCCATGGCCAAATTTTTGGAGGCTTTGGTCTGTAGTTGGCATTGTGTTCCTCAGCCATATCTGTTTAACAGAACTCAACAATTTTGTGTCCTGTTAGCAGTTTTGTCCATCTGTTTACAATACCCAGCTTGCACTCTGAAAGTACAAGCATTCGAATGTTGTATTGGCTTCCTATGGAAAGGTCTACATGAGTGCGTTAATGCTTCATGTAAATGAGATATTGAGGTGCGGAAACTGAAAAAAGTTGTTTTAGATTTATTTGACTCATCAGCTCATAAACATAGAAACATACCTAATAGCGTGTAATACCTCCTCGACCACAAACAACACCTGTGATTAGATTAGGCAAGTTTCTGGATGGAGGCCACATCAATGTTCAGACACTCTGGCATCAAAGAATTGTGCAGTTGGGCCAGATTTGGTGGATGCCTTCCCTGGCACAATTCCAAGGAAAATTCCCTGTAGACTGGGATTTTAGCCACCGCTGGTAGACCCGTATGACCGTACGCTTCCATACACCTGCAGATTCAGCTACTTCCTTCACACTATGATCTTTGGCCACGCCCAAATGCAGTCACTCCTTTTAGCCAATCATTAGCATCTGGTTTGGAGCTATTTACCAAACATGGAACGAGACATTCCCTCCACCTCTTCTCAATCTATGGATCCCACCGCTCACATCCCGCAACTGCTTATAGCCCCATCATCATGCTGAAATCTGTGCTCGTTTTATGAAATAGACTCGGAATAGATTACATCTCTCAAATGTGATAAACAAGTGCTGCACTGTTAGTCAGCTTATCTGTCAGTGATTATGACTTGTCTATCCATCACAGTCTCCCCACCGACGTCAGCCCTGCGGTGTTTGCGGTTGGTGCTCGCACTGAGGAGGGCTGGGACTTCCTTTTTGAGAAGTATCGCAAATGCCTCTACACGTCACTAAAGAGTCAGATGGAATCTGCCCTCTCCCGCTCTCCTCTCGCTCACAAACTCAAATGGTGAGACTGTTCAAAATGCAGAATTAGAAACAAGTCACGTGGTCTCATATTCCTAACACCGTATCCAACCTTCTTCCTCTTCGCTGTAGGATGATGGAGCAGAGTTTGGAGGGATCGGTGATGAAGACGCAGGACCTGCCATACGTCGTCACGTCAGTCGGCAGGAACCCTAAAGGCTATAAACAAGCCTGGGACTTCCTGAAGACTAACTGGGATTTGCTGGTGAATAAGTGAGTGGAAACCTCATCTGGTAACAGCTCTCTGGAAATTCACTACAGTTTTGAGGTTGCAATGGTGGGCTGGCTCACCCATGTGAGGATCGAACTGGTGGTTGTGAAACCAGGCCAGGAAAAGAGATTACTGGCTAGTTTGAGGGACACTTGGACATGGCTATGTGAACTCAAGACCAAGTGTTTTGGTTTAAGGCTGACGATTTTGGCACAAACTTTGCATGGTGCTAATCAGTGAATAATACGATTCCAGTACATTAGCATCCAGCTACATTAGCCTTCTAGCTAACATGTCTATCCAGTTCAACTACATTCTTGTCAGAATATTTATATTTCCTGTAGCATCATAATAATCAGCTTGTAATTGTGTGAACATCCTTCTGATGTCCTTCTACTGTCACCTTTGTCTTCAGGTTTGGCCTTGGTTCTTACTCCATTGCACACATGGTAACAGGTGTGACCAGTCAGTACTCCACCAGAGAGATGCTGGAGGAGGTGTGTATCATTGCCTCCTATGACATTGTATTTGACCACATCATTTAGTAATGACAGTTGTGCATAATTACACTAATCATTAAAAAACTTGAAGGAATCAACCAACAGAATAGTTGGTGGGCAAGTGGGACACCTAAATGAACCACGGAGAGAAACTGGCAAGTTGTCTGACATGGGGTGACTCAACAGCCATGATTTGGTCTCCGCTCCATTGGCCGTTACAACGACTGACCTTAACACCACGTCAATGTTGCCATAGACTGCAATGGTGCCGAGCCAGACGGTCACTGAGTGACTCAGAATGGCAGCAGGTCATCTTCAGTGACGAGTCACGCTTCTGTCTTGATGGAGACGACCAACAGTCCCGCTGTGGAAGCACACTGTGGTCAGCACCAAGATGAGCTGTTAGTTATGTGTCACATGTTCAGAAGGCCTGGTGTCACTCCACCTCCACCCCTACCGCACCATCTACAGGAACTGTATGAGGATGTTCAAGCTGCATGGGATGGATTATCACAGGACACCATTAGGAACCTCTACAGCTCCATACCAAGACGTCTGGCTAGACACCATACTGAGAGACAGACTTCTGTAGGTGTAGCTCAATAAATATTGATCATATCAGTCTAAATTGATCATCATGTATTGTTCCTGGTCACCTTTATCTTCCTTCCCAACAGCACTGCAATCCCACACTTCCTTCTGGGTTCTTTTGATGATGAGTGTATTATGTATTTCCTATGCCATCAGCATCATCTGTTTACTGTAGGAGAAACCTGCACTATGTCCACTGCAGATGCTGTAACCATGTATATCTTATCTGTCCATCAGATCCGGAGGTTCTTCAGCTCCTTAACTGCTGAAGCAGGTGCTGAGCTGCGTTGTATCCAACAGGCTCTGGAGAACGTGGAGGAGAACATCCGCTGGATGGACAAAAACCTCTCCATCCTTCAAGCCTGGCTGAACAAGCATCACCATCAAGATGACTAGACCAGACTGCCGGAGCTCTTGTGAAGCTCTTGACCTGATCTCATCATCAATACTGAACCTACAGGGTGGTGGTTTTGGATGATAAATAAAACGGCTGCACAGTATTTGTGTCGTATGTTGTACAGCTAGTGACTCCTGGTTCCCATCAACACCACTGTAAGGAAAATTAAGTTTCTCTACACTTCACTGTTTTACATCAAACCAATGTGGACATTTCCCCTGGTATTTAATGGTTCCTTTGTTGTCTGGCTACTCCAGTGTTGGTTGTGTGCTAACTTGCTCGCCATAGCTGCACTGATGTTAGCTCTAATGGCAGCAAATTGTTTAGTTTAACACTTCTCCTTCTGGAAAAAAAAAAAAAATCTGTGAATAATCTCGAGTCGGTTTAACATGTTATGTTTTTATGCACATGTAAGCAAAAACCTACTAAAGTACAGTAACCAATTACATTCACTTCCTTACTGTCCACCGCTGGTTACAGGGGCTCAGGCCAAGTGGGTGAACCACTCTGCAACAGCACCACCCTGAGGTAGCCTAGAGAGACAACAGTTCACTGATTGTGGGTGAAGGAGCGTACCATAATCAGGGACCCCCAGATTTTTGACTGTGTGAGTTTCAGAGAGTCAAAGAGGATTATTAGGAGGTCCCGGACCCCCAGTATCCCCTGTATTTCTCACCTTGGATCAGACCACTCTGAATGAGTTTGTATACATCTCATCAACTGAGTAATGTACAGCTTTACATGGTTTAAGGCGGATGTAAAGTTATTTAAGCCTCCATCGCTAGTTAGCCTCATAGCTCCAGGGCAAACTAAGCAAAATTCAGAATTCACTGAATTACTAGATTGTGGAATGAGGTTAAATATCTGTAAATGTGAGTTTTCACCAACCTTCTTTTTTTCTGTGAATACATACAGTCTGTTTAAACCCACTTTCTCATGTCTCTTGTGGTAAACCGTTTGTTCCTCATTATTTGAGGGTAAAGCAGTTTGTGTGTTTCAGAGTTACTTTTTTATGTTAGACTTCTGTTCAGGTTTCATTTTATAGATTTCATGATGTACACATTTTAAAGTACTTTTTAAATTGTCAATCTTCATACTGACAAAGTAAATTAACATTAATCTCTGTAAAATATTTAGAAATTGATTTACAAGTATTTCCTTGCAGCCAGCATTGAAAGCTGTGTCACTTTTTCTATATGGCTGTGATCCAGGTTCAGTTAAAATCTTTTAAACAGTCTACAATCACATACAAAAGGCATGTGAGCCCCTCTGTTCCATACTTTTGTGGATACTGTGCATGCACCAATAATCAGGAAGACATTAATGTCCTCCAGGTTGCTTCTATCACAGGTTAAAATAGTTAACAAAAAGTTTAACTTTAATCCTAAAATTTTTCTTACATTTACTAAAAGGTTTTTATGTTGTTTTTATACTGTGTTATTTTTTATGCCTTTCTTGCATCTTATTGTTTGCTGATTTTAGATACTTTACTAAAATTAATTAATGTTGCAAAACAATGTTCTGGAATGTAGTCACTTGTAAATATAGTAAAAGGGTGTTAGGAAGTTATTTTTAAAACACGACTGAAAATGTGGGGTTGAATATGAATTATATGATTATATGTATTTAATAAAAATATGTATATCATTTACTTATGTTACCATGTTTTGGCCAAATACATGATTTGAAATGTTAAACAGTCTTTTACTGAATTTTATACAATCAGAAGCAACACATTTACATGTACCTGCATATTCAGCCTTCAGCTGTTGAGGCACAACGCAATTCGGCCGTTGTCTCCTAAGCCACGCACAAAGTTTGGGGCTTTTATTTTGAAATCCAAAATGGCGGCTTCGATTCAAACGCTCACTGTTTAAACACACAGCGCGCAGATTCTGCTGTATTATTTTATGTTTTCTTTCATTAGCAATAATTTGCGTAACTTTACACAGAGTGATTAATATTAATATACTTTAATAGAAATGTTCATGTTTTTTTCTCCCATGATGCTTTGCGGTTAACGATGTTTTATTTTCACTTTCACTATTTTCGCCTGACAGCAGCTTCACTTCACCTCCAGCTTCCAGCAAACAGCAGTGAGTAAAATACACGAGTTCATCATATTTATGCAGTTATATTATATTATATCATTTAACCGATAGAGCAGCTGATTTTTCAAATGTAGTCGAATTTGCTGTGTCACAGTGGCTTTGTTTTGTATGTTTCAGTTTTCCTAATGGCTTAAACCTGAAAGTAGATAATTTTTCACGAAATTACAATGAAAGTGTTCAGTAAGAGAGGTTAAATGTGAGGTAAAATACACATGCAAAGTATTTAAGTCTGTATTTTCCTTATAATTGCTGGATAAAGGTTGCAGGTTCATGTTTAAAGGAAGTAAAATTACAGTAGCTCAGAGCTCCATGCCACAATGATACTTTATGAAAACATTTAGGGCCCATATCATTCATAACTGATATTTCCTGCTGCACAAAGTTGCATGTAACATTGTTTCTGTTTCAATACTTACCGTTCAACTCAGTTCATATACAGATGCTACGCTGCAAAGACAGACTGTGTTGAATTAATTGTTGCTGTGTTACCACAGCAGCCTATGCAGTTAGATATGCAGTTAGATTGGTGATGTCTGGATTAGTTTGTCCAGACATCACCAGTCTATCTGCCTAGGCTGATGTGGTAACAACATAGGCGTCAGTATGGAGCAGCTAATGAAAACATAGCTCACTGCGGATGACACAGCAGTGGTCGGATGCATCACAAACAGTGATGAGTCTGGCTACAGGCAGGAGGTAGAACACCTGGAGGGTTGGTGCAGAAAGAACAACCTCTGCATCAACGTAAAGAAGACGAAGGAGATGATTGTGGACTTCAGAAGGGGCAGACATGCCCACCTCCCCCTGCATGTCGGAGGGTCTGCGGTGGAAGTGGTCTCCAGCTACAGGTACTTGGGTGTTCACCTGAGCAACAACCTCACCTGGAGCAACAACACTTCCAGCCTGGGCTCGGGAGCTCGGTCCTCACCTCCTTCTACAGATGTGTGGTGGAGAGCGCCCTATGCTCCAGCATCAACGTGTGGCACGGAAGCTGCTCTGCTGCAGACAGGAAAGCTCTGCAGAGGGTGGTGAAGGCTGCACAGAGGTCTGTCGGAGTCAGCCTCCCCACCACCACGGACATATACACCTCCAGATGCAGGAAGAGGGCCACCTGCATCATGAAGGACCCCACTCACCCAGCACACTCACTTTTTGTCCCGCTCCCCTCAGGCAGGAGGCTGCGGAGCATTAAGTGTAAGACGAACAGACTGAGCAACGCCACTTAGTGGAACCACTGCACCGACACTTTGACGACACCAGTCACTTTAAATACACTCTGCTGCTACCTTCTCCATTTCCTGCTGCTCTTTCTCTCTGTATTTTCTTTTTCTTTTTACATATATGTTTATATATTTATGTATATTTTATTTATTTAAGTGCTGCTGTCTGGGTAAAACTGGGTCCTTGGGTACCACAATTTCGTTCCACCCCATGTACCACATGTGATGTGAATGACAATAAAGTCTTCTTGAATTCTTGAATTTGCTAAAAGGTCTTTAAGGCACAGTTAGAAAAACAGGCTGTTTGATTCTAAGAGTAAGTGGAGGTTTGACACTGCTCTTTGCTAATGCTAATGCTAACAGACACCACTCTGCCCAATTAAGTCAAATTAGCATCAGACTTTGATTTGCCTGTAGACAGAACACATTGTCAATGTACCATTAGCCTACTTAAACTGAAGGTATCCAATGTTAGAATATTGTAAATGTATTTGACCTTTCCATACGCCAAGCTGTCCTAATTGTAGTCTTCATTCTTGTCTCTTGTCTTCTGGTCTCCCAGTCATCTTTCCTTTCCAGTAGGCCATGTACCTCTTGGCTCTCCTTGTTTGGGTTCCGGTGGCTTTAGCTGGAGTTCCACATGTAAGCAGAGAAGACGAGCCTTCGTTTCCAGCGGCAACGAACGGACAGCCATTCCCATGGAACAAGATGAGGCTTCCACTTACAGTCTCGCCCCTCCATTACCACCTCCTCATCCATCCTAATCTCACTAGCTTAGACTTTTCAGGAAGCGTGAAGATCCAAGTGGAGGTCCATGAAGAAACCAACACCATTGTACTCCACAGCAAGGATCTCAACATCACCAAGGCATTGCTACTGCGCTCAGCTGTAGGTGAAGGTCAGGTTCTGAAGGTGCTGGAGTATCCTGCCTACCAGCAAATCGCTCTTGTGAGCGACAGCATGGTGCTGAAGAAGGGTGGCATGTATGATATCGAGCTGGAGTTTGTGGCCAAGCTTTCTGAGAGCTTCCTTGGGTTTTATAAAAGCACATACCGGACCAGGGAAGGAGAGGAGAGGTAAGGAGCCTTAGATATCAACCTAGTCCTATCTAAAGAATGAGTGAACAAGCCTAAGATATGTAATGTCGCTGTCCAATGAAAAACATGTTCCATTTTTTTGCCTCTCCTGTAAAATTTCCACTTTGAAGACTTGTTTTTCTTTGGACAGCGACGATATCCTAAAATAGTGTGATTTATTGATGCATACATTTGTAGGTTCAATGAGATTTTAGAATTTGCAGATTTCAGGATTTTTCATGTAAACAGTATTTTGGTTCTACAGAGGTTTAATCATGTGCTGCATACAGCCCTTCATCTGGCATCTGTACCTGGATACTACGCCTCTATACATGGCCTCTTTGCTTTACCGACTCCTAACACCATGCCCTATTCCCTCATGCACTTTAACCCCAGTATTTATTCCAACAGCATATGGATTTATCACAGTATGGGACAGGGGTAAGTGTAAATGTGATCTGGAGTCGAAATCTCAGCTAAGTTGACGTAGCAGTCAGTCTTTACAAGGTCTAATACATTACCGGGTTATTTACCGCCATATATTACTAAACATACATTACAAAAAAAGTAAAAAAGGCAGGAAATGAACTTAGGTGTAAACAACTATATATTAAAATTCAGAAATATATAAATACTATAAATGGGGGGCAGTCGTGGGCTGGAGGTTAGGGAACCAGCCTTGTGACCGGAGGGTCGCTGGTTCGATTCCCTGAACTGACAGTAACGACTGATTTGCCCTTGAGTGTGCTCACTGCCCCCTAGTGTGTGTGTTCATTAGTGAGTGTGTATGTGGGTGTTTCACTTCACGGATGGGTTAAATTTCCCCACTGTGAGATCAATAAGGGATTAAAATCTTAATCTTAAATCTTAAAATCTATATACTTAAATAAATACTATACAAATATTTATATTTACTATATAAATAATTCAGAAATGAGGGAACTGTGGGCTGAGGACATTGTGTCTAGTTTGCCAGACATCTGGCTGATATGGACTTAAAGGTTTAAGGGTTTTCTGTGTGAATGATGCAAAGCCTGACAAAGCTATCCCGGTAATGTACCAGGTGAAGCACTTGGATGTGGCTTTGGGACTCACTCCTTATTTTGAAATCGCATGCTGAATAGACTAACATTTCTCCACAAGGGGGCGATATTAGCATGGAATTTTGAATGGGCAGGTTAAAGAGAAGAAACGGTGACCAGCAAGAGCTCAGCCCTTTAGAGTGTATAGAATTAGACTATATAAGTGCAATATAAGTGTTGTAGCATTTAAGGTGGGATTATTTTCCTCTTCACTCTTAAAAGATGCTCTCAGATGCTTTGTTTGATGGTGGTTCCCAAGAGAGAAAGGGCAGTATCAGGGATGAAAGCATGCCGTCCATTTCAGTACTGGGTTTAACAAGCCCTCATCATTTTCCCTTTCCCTACCACATCTTAAGGCTGTTCCATGACTTCAGTAGCTCAAATGAAGTGTGTTAGATGAGTCCTTGAAGAGGGGAGGGATCAAGCAAAATGTTGGCAACAACATTGTCAATAATTGCAACCAAACGCTGTACACACCTGGAAAAAACATTGGACAAACCTGATAAGACAAAGTTTATACAAATGCTTAACATTTTAAAACCATAATATTATTTAATAACTTGGTTTTAAGGTACAAACTACTCCAAATGCTAAGGGCTAGTTGGCTAACAACAAAAAGAATGACACTGGCTCAAAGTTTGGAGGCAGACAAAGCAGCTACTTACATTTTGCATTGCAATGTTTGCATGGTTGCTGACTAGCTAGCTAGCTGATTAGCTCACTGAGGATAACCTAGCATAGAGTGAGTGCGTTCTGCTTAAAAAGCCCCCTCCTCCCTCACTGTGCGGCTGTTTGTGTAAAACTGGTGTTCTAATTTCAATTATTTGTAGGGTTCTGGCCTCCACCCAGTTTGAGCCCACCAGTTGCACCATAATAATAATAACATAATATACAAACTACTCGGTCTTGTATGCAAGACTATATGAGACAACTTTACTACACTACTAATTAGCATGCTAAGTGCTACATGACTAACAACAAAACAAATTACACTACATCAAAATTTAGAGCCACACAAAGCAAGTACTCAAAAAATGCTATGTGCAAACTTCAAAAAATCATTTGGCTAGCATTTGCATGGCTAGCTTGTTAGCTCACTGAGCATAGCCTAGCATAGAGTGAGTGTTTTCTGCTTGAGTAGTTCGTTCCTCACTGCACCCTCTTCTGCTACACATGGCTGTGTAAAATAGGTGTTCTAATTTGAGTTACATTGGCGTTCACATTTGTAGGGTTCTGGCCTCCACCCAGTTTGAGCCCACCAGTGCCCGTGCAGCTTTCCCCTGTTTCGATGAGCCGGCCTTCAAAGCTAACTTCTCCATCCGTGTCCGCCGAGAGAGCAGGCACATCTCCATTTCCAACATGCCAAAGGTACGTCCCATGTATACCCAGAGATCTTATCTGAGAAACATGTAGGGATTATTTACTATGTGTGTAGGGTTAGCATAATGTAGATCAGTTATGTCACACATTGTTCAACACTGGGCCATAATTCAAACAATGGGCTGTACAAGCAGTGCATAGTAGAGAACGTACACACTCAGATTTCTTTACAGTGGTGGTGAAGGGAACCAGGGGTCACCATGTACACAACTAACAATTGTATTTATTATCCAAAACCACCAGAATCTACACTTCATATGTGTTGATAAAGGTACATTAGTGTGACTAACTGCTATAAATGATTCAATATCTATTATGAGACTAATATGTGAATTATGTAGTTATGAGAGTGAGCAGCTAAAGTGCGCAAACACCGACAATTCCTTGTTGAAGGGATCAGTATTACCTGACTCACTGGTATGACGTTCCCAACAAACTAGGAACATCCCTTTGTGATGATGTACCTTGAAAGTGGAATGACTACAACAGCTTACAGGTTAATTTAGGGGGTTGACCAGGAAGCCCACTAGCACTGCCTCAGTGTGTCATGTTTTTTTTTGGGGGGGGGGTTGCTAGCTGGTAAACCCAGAAGAAAGTTTATGTAAACTTTAGGATGCTAATAAGCTCACTTCAAATTCCTCCCCTCAAATCTCCTGAGTAAAACAGAAGATGTGGCCAGAGATTCTGTTTAATATGAAACATTGTTTCTTTAATATGTGAACCTTTGTAACCCTGTTTCCAAAAAAGTTGGGATGCTACAAAAAAACAAAAACCAACTATGATTCGCAAAATTATATAAACCCTACACTGAAATTGAATATACAACAATGAAGACAATATATGAAATCATAAAACTGAAACATTGTATTGTTTTTTTGAATACTGACATGGAAGCTCTTTTAACATATCGTCGCTGTCCAAAGAAAAACATGTATCTCCATTTTTGTTGATTTTTACTTTTATGCCTCATTTGATCATATGAGCTGCTGTTTACACCGTGTGGAAATTTCATAAAGAATGGACCGACAGAAATGTCCTAAAACAACTTGGAAAGACGTCTGGTTCCATTGACTTCCATTCAAATTAAATGAGGTTTTTGGCCTCTCCTGTAAAGTTGCCATTTTGGAGATACCTGTTTTTCTTTGGACAGCTATTCCCGTGAAGACTTTTTTTTAAGGAAGGGTTTGTCTATTTCAGCAAGACAGTGCCGAACCACACTGAAACAAAAGCCCCAAAACCTTCCCAGTGTTTTGGAAATGTTCTGTATTGAAACGTAGGTCTAAATATTCTGTATTTGTAAGGTTTTATTTTGTCTTCTTCCAGTTGAGGACACTGACACTTCCTGACGGTCTGTTTGAGGACCAGTTTGACATCACTGTAAAGATGAGCACGTACCTGGTGGCCTTCATCGTGTGTGACTTCCTCTCCATCAGCAAGAACACTGGGCATGGGATCAAGGTCTGAACTGCCGATATCTTCTCTCAGAAGCACTATAGCTACATTTTTAAAAACAGTGGTACCAAGAACAGTTTGGAGAGAAATGTCAAAGAACAGTCTATGTGTCTGCTCTAAGCTCAAAACACATGAATCAGATATTTAGTGTTCTTGAGCTGACATAAAGCTCATTAATAAGCCATGTGGGAATCCAAGGACTAGTTTGACAATTGGTTTGACAATTCCCACCAACAAGAAACTTTATCTGGTTCCTTGTGTGAGTTCACTGTTGGAAGGTGCGATTGGCCTTACCGTCTACCACTTTCGTCAGTGTGTATATGTGTAACTCTGATGCTCTGGATGTTTAGCAGTGTTGTTGATTTGCTGTGTTGTTGATGTGGCTGTGGTCAGATCTCAGTGTACGCCGTACCAGAGAAGATAGACCAGGCTGAGTTTGCGCTGGACGCTGCAGTGAAGCTGCTGGACTTCTATGATGATTACTTTGACATTCCCTACCCTCTCCCTAAACAAGGTACATATTCGTAGAGCTGTCTCAGCCTGCTCTGTTATTCTATTATTATTCTATTTACTAAAGAACTATTTTTTTGTTTATTAACATTTTCTTTACAGGGGGCTAATATGCTCATTCCCACTGTTGATAACTTAATCTTTGGGGTCTTTCAAAATAGACTACATGCTCTCGTTTTTCCAAAACACAATATTTTCCTCATGCTGTACTATAGTACTGTACTACTCTGTTCTGATTGGTCAACTGGCAGAGTGGAATCTTGCTCCAAGTTTCGACCCCACACCACTGTGGCTATTCTTTCAATGGTGTGGTTTCTGCCATATCAGCCAAAGTCCAGTAGAACAAGCTGGTAGCTCCACCGTTGCAATCTAAATTCGAGCAGGACATTTCAGATTGGTCAGATTTTTATTGAAGGCTTTTTGACGGGTACACACACTTGATGTTGATTGTGTGACGTAGACAGCTGTAGTTGTCTATCAGCTCTTCCAGGTGGTTGTTAGGAGTCTCATCATCACTGTAGATTTTTTTTAAAACTCTTTTTGCATGTTCGTTTCCTCTCCTTAGAAAATGACTTTCCTAATTAATGACCATATACATGAAGAGTGGTCTCTAACTTTTACACAACACTGTATTATACAGACTATGTTTATATTCAGACCTGTGTGCTTTGGGCAGATCACTCTGCATTTGTTATAGCACCATGTATTTCTTTTTGTTAGATCTCGCTGCGATTCCGGACTTCCAGTCGGGTGCTATGGAGAACTGGGGGTTGACCACCTACCGAGAGACCTCCCTGCTCTTTGATCCCGAGAAGTCCTCCGCCTCCAACAAGCTGGGTATCACTATGATCATAGCGCATGAGCTCGCCCACCAGGTTAGAACCATAACACTGTTCAGGGCATGTTGGTAGAGAGAGTGTCATTTAAGAGTAATGGAAGATGCTTTCGGGAAACATAGCCCCTGATCCATTACGTATGGAGGAAACTAGCACCTGAATAGATAAAAACAAAAGAGGCATGTTTAACACAGGCTGTGTGATTTCCACAGTGGTTCGGTAACCTGGTGACGATGCAGTGGTGGAATGATCTCTGGCTGAAGGAGGGATTTGCTAAGTTTATGGAGTTCGTGTCCGTTAACATCACCCACCCTGAGCTGCAAGTGGTGAGGCATCTTTTTTTTTATTCTATTGAAACCAGAGCGAGCAGACCACCGTAAGCCCTAGAAATTGTGGTTATTGCTGTCATCGTGACACTTTATATGAATTATTTTTCACTTGTGGCACATTGAAGGACTGAAATAATGTCAGAAGTGTAGATTCAAAGCCCTCAGGCCAAACCCAGAATGTGTTGTGTAATTAATTTTGTCATTTGTTTGTGGTTGTATAGCAAAAGGACAGAAATCACAACAGAATACTAAAACCTTAGTAAGCTGGAAATTGAGTTAGCTTCACTCAGATAGGTGCGGTTAGCAATCTAGCAGTCAACAGTATACTGTAGTAACACAGAAAGTCAATTTAACCAGATCAATTATATATTCTTCAATCACTTTATGGTGAGCGTGATAAAGTGAGCACCTGTACACCTTCACCTGTACGCTATAAAGTGACCACCTGTACACCTATTTACTCATGCAATTATCCATCAGCCATTTCTGTGGCCAATGTGATGTGGCCCAAAATGATGTCGTTGATACTCAATTGCTCACACAACTGATTAGGTCGTCATATAATGATGTCATGCAGATTCAAAATGATAAAAATAAATGAGGTATAAAACATCGAGAATCACATGCAGGGTCGTAACAAGGATCATAGTACATTTTAGTAAGGTCTATTATAAAGAAAGAACACAGACAGACAGAAAAGTGTTCTGAGGTCAGCTGAGGACCGGTCACTTCTGATTGGGTACACAGAATTAAATAGATAGATAGATAGATAGATAGATAGATAGATAGATAGATAGATAGATAGATAGATAGATAGATAGATAGATAGATAGATAGATAGATACTTTATTGATCCCAGAGGGAAATTCAAGGCATCCAGTAGCAGATATACAAACTATACAGAAGTAACGACAGAAGCACAAGACAGAGCTGTACAGATAGAGACAGAGATAAAACCCTTCAGGACAATACTGAGGACCCCCGTGCTGTCAGGCTAGTTAGGAACATGGGTGCTTAATGAACCAGAGGCTTGTGGCAATGATGGCTGGCAACAGTCTGTCGTTGCCTCAGTGCTTCCTAGGTGGTGATTGGAGGACTGTGTAAATAAGGCGGAGTTTGGTGGAGAAGGTAATGATTTTAGTTGGGTCTAATATACAAAATGCATCATCTTAAAACGAAATAAATATAATTGTTGGGTGATTCTGTGATAAACCCTTCTGAACTGTTGAGGTCCAGACCCTGCAATGTCCTCACAGCTAGTTAAGGCCGGTAGTATTGCAGTATGTAGAAGATGCATCATCATGGACCTGGATCCGCACAGTGGTGGAGGAAAGCCCTAAACCGTTCGTACCACAGATACATGAACTCTTCTGTGCTGTGGTTTCTGAATTGAGCCTTGTTCGTCTGTCTGTATGTTCATGTGTGTAGGAGGACTATTTCTTGGGAAAGTGCTTCAAGGCAATGGAGGTGGATTCTTTAAGCTCCTCCCACCCTGTGTCCACCCCCGTGGAGAACCCAGCTCAGATTCAGGAAATGTACGATGACGTGTCTTATGATAAGGTACGACATCAGCCAAAACCTGTTCGGTGTCTGAAGGTAGCTTCTTTAGTTAAGAAGCTAATGGTGGTAGGACTGATACTAGTAACCTACTTTTAACAGCATTGACTGAATGATTCCTTTTTCAATCCAAACCAAATGTGTCCCTCCAGTTAGATTCATACAAACTGCTTGTAACCTGTGTTATTATTTCACAGGGTGCTTGTATTCTGCACATGCTGAGGGAGTTTCTGACCCCTGAGGAGTTTAAATCTGGCATCGTTCAGTACCTGAAACAGTACAGCTACCAGAGCACGGTGAACACACACCTGTGGGAGAGCCTAACCAGTGTAAGTGCAGGTTTAAAGGGATATTTCAGCCTAAAACACACAATAACTTAACAGAATTCATGATTTGTATAGTACTGATGTTTTTGCCATCAGAATTTTCCCACTACAGTATCCAGAATGCATTAAGACATCACAGTGGAAAATCCTTGTTGTAGACCATATTGCCAAATGTATTCACACACTATCCAGATCATTGAATTCAGCTGTTCCAATCACTTTCATGGTCACAGGTGTATAAAACCAAGCACCTAGTCATGCAGACGGCTTCTACAGGCATTAGTGAGAGAACAGGTTGCTCTCAGAAGCCCAGTAAATTACAGCATGGTACCGTAATAGGATGCCACCTGCGCAACAAGTCCAGTTGTGCAACTTCCTCCCTACTAAATATGCCACAGTCAATTCTCAGTGGTGTTATAACAAAATGGTAGCGATTGGGATCGACAGTAACTCAACCACGAATTGATAGGCCACGTAACATGACAGAGCGGGGACACAGCGAGGATGCTGAGGTGCATAGTGTACAGAGGTCGCCGACTTTCTGCAGAGTCAGTCACTACAGACCTCCAAACTTCATGTGGCCTCCAGATCAGCTCAGGAACCGTGTGTAGAGCTTCATGGAATGGTTTTTCCATGGCTCACGTTCTCTGGAGTGACGAATCATGCTTCTCTATCTGGCAGTCCGATGGACGAGTCTGGGTTTGGTGGTTACCAGGAGAACGGTACTTGTCTGACTGCATTGTGCTGAGTGTCAAGTTTGGTGTAGGAGGGATTATGATGTGGGGTTGTTGTTCAGGAGTTGGGCCCCTTAGTTCCACTGAAAGGAACTTTTAATGCTTCAGGAGACCAAGAGACTCTGGACAGTTTCATGCTCCCAAGTCTCAACGTTGTTGGAGTGAGTTTGGGGTGGAAGAACTTGAGTCCTGACCTCGATAGAACACCTTTGGGATGAATTAGAGCGGAGACTGTGAGCCAGGCCTTCTCATCCAACATCAGTGTCTGACTCCACAAATGCACCTATGGAGGAATGGTCAAAAATTCCCTTACCTTGTGGAAAGCCTTGCCAGAAGATGACCCTGACACTGGTATACCTGGAAAGGGTGGGCAGATATTGTATTAAAACCTATGGCTTAAGAATGGCATGTCAATCAAATTCATATGCATGTGAAAGCAGACGAGCGAATACTTTTGGCAGTGTAGTGTATCAGCCAGTCCTAACTGGTGTAGTGTAGCATGTAGAGGCGTAACTGTGCACTTGTGTCTATTTAGTCCAAAGTTTCTGGACCACTGTGCAGTTTGTATCTTGGTTTAAACCTCAGTTTTTTCTGTGCTGTGAGAAGCCTGTGCCATAAGTAGCCTTTGCCACCGGTAAATTGGTCTGTTGCTTGGCTGTGCTAATCCTAATCGCACTCTTGGACCTACTTTGGTACTAATGTAGGATGCAATTAGGCATAAGCAGTTACATGGAGCAAACTGTTTGTAGTTTAGATCAGCAGTTTCCATCAAATCAACCTACAGTACTGAAAGTACTTCATGTTTACAGTATCATTTTTGGCAAAATGATTGTTGCAGGGGTTAAATATATTGTCTGGTTGTTCTGGCAGAAGCATCACTCTGAAGATGAGTTGGACATTAAGACCATGATGGAGACGTGGACCCTGCAGGAAGGCTTCCCCCTCATTACAGTGGCGGTCAAGGGTCGCCAAGTGCGCCTTAGCCAGGAGCGGTACCTGAAGGGCGAGGACTCCTCCCGGACCTCAGGGTGAATACAGCGGAGATATAGTTTTATATTTACGTTTTCGATTTTCTTTATGAGCTAGTTTCTAGTGGATTATGGATTATATATTTTTTGACTTATCAGGATTAACATTAGATCTTTCATGAGCGGAATGTGATACAACCAGTCATCAAAAACCAATGCTTTATACATACACTCACTGAGCACTTTATTAGATACACTGTTTGTCCATATCAGCTCCACTGAGCATATAGGAGCACTCTGTAGCTCTACAATTACAGACTGTAGTCCATCTGTTTCTCTGTATACTGTATTACAATGTTCTTCAATGGTCAGGACCCCCACATGACCACCACAGAGCAGGTATGATGTGGGTGATGGATCATTCTCAGCACTGCAGTGACACTGACGTGGCGGTAGTAGTGTGTTAGTGTGTGTGAGTGTGTGGTGTGAGTGGATCAGACACAGCAGTGCTGGACTAGTCTATTTTTGTGGACCTGGGGTTCCCTTTATCTGCTATCTGAGAAATCTCAATTAAATCTTAATTTATAGGTTGGTTCAGGTTGTCATGCTTTTAGCTGGTGTTTTGTGAGACTTGGATGTTGGCTATGTATAGTGTGATGATCTGGATAGCTCGGTAGTAACTGATCTTCTATTGGAAACAGGTTTCTATGGCACGTCCCACTGACATACATCACCAGTAACTCAGCCACTGTGCACCGCTTTCTGCTGAAGACTAAGACAGGTGTGTACAGATGTGTCGACTTAACAGCCCAAACAATGGATTTCAACATAGTTATATTAGTAATGAAGTACAGACTAAATTCTGTTTATAGGTAACAGTGTTGTACAGTGTCAGGAACCACTTCAGCAAGTCTATTAGAGATATAAACATCCACAAAATTGGTTGAGGTGAATGTGTGATGGTTTAGGCATATTAGCGCCATGCTAATTGGTACGGTATTATATTTGTAGCTCCAGAGCAGAAGAAACAAACACATTTTGGCTGATGTACTAAATCTGGTGCATTTCACTGAAACGCAATGTTTGGGAAAATATCAAATAATTTCATAATGAACTTCAACTACATTAAACATAGATTTAACCTCATGTTGTGTTTATATGAGCCTGCTAACATCTCAGGTTATTAATAAAGATGTCTCTGGCTGCTCTCAGATGTGCTGTACCTGCCTGAAGAAGCGGACTGGGTGAAGTTTAATGTGGACATGAGCGGCTATTACATCGTCCACTATGAGGGGTCGGGCTGGGATGACCTCATCGCTCTGCTCAAACACAACCACACCACCCTCAGCAGTAACGACCGGGCCAGTCTCATCAACAACGCCTTCCAGTTGGTCAGGTTAGCTGCTTGCCGGGCATTGGCTGACCTCAGCTTTCTGGGATTCTCCCAGCAGTGTTGTTGTTAATGAAGATGGTAGAATCTAATAACCCTGGTGTCAGTTCAGACCGTATCCAGGTCCTATAATTTAGGAGAACTCTTACTCTTGTTGGTCAGTGTGGGGAAGCTGCCGCTGGATAAAGCTCTGGACCTGTCGCTGTATCTGAGCCGTGAGACGGAGATCATGCCTGTGATGCAGGGCTTCGGCGAGCTCGTCCCGCTCTACAAACTGATGGAGAAGAGGGACGTGGAGGAGCTGGAGAACCAGATGAAGGTCAGTTATGGGATGAATGTTGTGTTTATGAGATTTGCTATGGTATTTTATATGGAAGAACCTGTTTGGAGAGCAGAGGCTTTCTGAAATGTGCTGTTTCTGAATAGAAAGATAGAATAAAGGCTTTATAGGGTTTTATAAATCTTTGGTTTTAGACTAAAATGCATTTCCTCTTATTACTATTATTAGTAATAATATTTGTTTATGTTATTTCCGAGTTGTAGCTAATTGACTATCAATTTGTTCTATATTTGTACAGATAAAGTTATTGAATTCATAGTTATATAATAACATTAAATTATTAGGCAGTGTGCACCAAATATATAACCTATAAAATTAAGAACTATAGACATCTGAAGGTTAAAGTACATTAAGTGTTGAAAAATTAGACTTCATCTTGACTGAACTAAATGACTGACGCCCCCATACAGCATACTGTCGCTCCGAGAAAACAATCATAACCCTACCTAAATGTTATCAGATGTTATGGTAGTATTGGTATAAATTGATGTATTGGTAGTAACAATTTTAGAAGAAGTCAAAAACGCTGTCCAACACAGGACTAGCAGACACACTTTAGCTTTGAATGGTTGTACACACATACAGTCATCATAAAATCTAATATGTGACTTAATTGCAGAAAATATGGGTAGTTTCGGTAGTATCTTTCATGTTCCACACCAATTTTCAGACTTGGGGACACGTTTACTTCAAAACAGTAAGATCTAACTGCTCACCATGTGGCAGGATTAAACTTTGTGAGTTTTTTGTGGGATAGTATTTTAAATGTGAAATATAAAAATTGTTAGGAAAAAAAGTACAGCGTAAAAAACCAAGGCAGGTTTGTTAGAATGAAGGTTTGAGTTTCTGTTCAGGGCTACATCGTCCACCTGTTCCGTGAGCTGATAGACCGGCAGGCTTGGACTGACGACGGTACGGTGTCTGAGAGGATGCTGCGCAGCTACCTGCTTCTCTTTGCGTGCGTCAGGGGTCACCCGTCCTGTGTCTCCACCGCCACCCAGCTCTTCAACAAGTGGAAGGAGTCAGACGGCACCATGAGGTCAGAGTTCAACTCCTATGACAAGATCCTTCCTGTTTTAGTGTAATCCTGCTGTGTTACTGAACTGCTGTATTATTTAAAGGGGATCCCTCTATAATTATGGTTAAGATGTTTAAACAGAGGTTAAGTGCTCCATTATAGAGTCGTTCACAGCGGTGGTGGTGACAGAATAGGGCAGTACCTGTAGCTCATTATGTATGGGTTATTAAGTTAAATAGTCATGAATATTCTGAGTGTGTGACGGGATTTATTGAAAAATTATTTTTAAAATTGGTACATGGTGGAAGGGTACGTGCAGGTCATTATGAAAGAAAATTTACATATAAAACCATAGTTTTTCAGGTTTTTTTAGTCAAAAAGTCTGGTTCCATTGACTTACATTAAAAGTAAAGTATGTTTTTCCATCTGTTAAGATGTCATTTTGGAGATAGCAGGTTTTGTTCTTGACAATGATGAGACAGCAACTCAGAAAATATGTGTAGGTTCACTGACGGTTTTGGAAAGTGGGTTTGGTTCCTCACACCACCACTGTAAAGAAATCTGAGGCAGTTTGTCCCCATTTCACAATTAACCACTCTGTATAAGTATATTTACATCTTGATGTAGTAATTTGGAAAATATCTCCAATCTACTAATTAAGGGAACTAATTAAGAGTCATTAATGAAGTTTAGAATAAACCTCTGTAAAGCTTAGAAAGGGAATTTCCAGAACCTTTTTAAGTATGTACCCCTGAATGCACTGAAGGTCAGAATGAATTCTTTAAAAAAAGAAAAAAAAACTGGCCAATGAAATGCTAAAGCAGGATGGGTGATTATCTCATCATAACTGGAAAACTGTATAAGCATAAGGAAGCTTTGTAGATGTTGCTTTGCATTTGATGCCTCTAGATCATAACCTGAAATAAAGATTGGTGTCTTTTATGGGAGCTTTTGTTAGTGTAATAGTCTGACGTGGATGCTTAGAGTCTTTGTGCCAACCACTGAATTATGCAGACATTTTTAGGAACTTCATCATGTTAAGGAATGTTCTGTAGCGGACCTTCCTCAGAATTCTCAGTTTTGTGGCTTCTTTGCATTTTCCCAGCATGCATTGTGCAAACAGAAGCTGATTTTCTCTTTGGTTATGCTCAAATCCTTTTTATGTCATATGACGTTTGGTAAATCAGGTACAGAAAAGGCCTCAAATCTCAAATGTGATGAGTAAGTGCCTCTGTGTGTTGCTTCACCTGGAGGCTATCTGTCTTTGATTATGACTTGTCTATCCATCACAGTCTACCTACTGATGTCAGCCTTGCGGTGTTTGTGGTTGGTGCTCGCACTGAGGAGGGCTGGGACTTCCTGTTTGAGAAGTACCGTGAATCCCTGTATACGTCACTGAAGAGCCGAATCAAATCCGCTCTGTCCATCTCCCCTCTCGCTCACAAACTCAAATGGTGAGTCTTTTTTTTAAAAAGCAGATTAGAAACAAGTCACATGGTCTCATATATTTACGTCTCATATTCCTATCATTAAATCCAACCTTCTCCTGGCTGTAGGATGATGGAGCAGAGTTTGGAGGGCTCAGTGATGAAGACACAGGACCTGCCATATGTTGTCACGTCAGTCAGCAAAAACCCTAAAGGCTATAAACACGCCTGGGACTTCCTGAGGACCAACTGGCACTCGCTGGTGAAGAAGTGAGTGGGAACATCATCTGGAAGTTCAACAGGAAGAATCTTTTTGTGCTTGTAAATGAAGGGGCTGCAGAGCAGTAGAGGCTTGAAACGTGAAGGGGAGTTACTTAACAACAGGACCAGTATACAGTGAATAACCAGTATACAGTATACACTGGTTCTTTAAATGGGCAGCTGACTTGAAAGTAATTATAAAACACATAAGGACTTCAGAAATCTATAACCTGGAGGGGAACAGACTTGCCAGCCTACACTGAGAACTAAACTTGAGAATGACCTCAAACAAACAGAATGATACCAGATGTTACTGGCCAGATCAAGAAATGCACATGTGAACTCAAGATTGAGCAAACAGCTGAGCAAGAGCCCTCTTTATCGGGTGATTTGCCGTTGGTCAGCCCCACCATAGTGGAGCTCTGTTCCCTTTTAGGAGGATGCTTTAAATTATTGTCCAGCCAAGAAAAAAACTGTTCTGTAGTGTGCTTTAATCAAATAGGGATGTGTGGCTAACCTAGAAATTAAACAACAGTAGAGAAAAAAATAAGG
>JAMWET010005350.1:45000-48773 GCA_024036415.1 Prochilodus magdalenae | reverse complement strand
ATCGCTTCTCTGTTACTTGGGTAAAGGAGTAGAGAAGAAAGAAGAAGAAACTTCCGGCATTTTTTTAAAACCCACCCCTGGCTAAAAGTTCGGCTTGTGTTTGAAATTCCTGTTCCAGAGTTAGGACTAGTGTTAAAGTTAGTTTTAGTGTTAGGATTTAAGGTTAAGGTTAGGGTTTAGGATCAGGGTTTAAGGTTAGTGTTAGGGTTTAGGGTTAGTGTGTTGGTTGATTAGTGTTAGGTTTAATGCGTTTTAAGTGGTTAAGTTAAGGGTAGAGTTAGGGTTTAGGGTTACGTGGTGGTGTTTAGTGAAGGGTTTGAAGGTTAACAAGGTTAGCGGTTGTTTTTTTTTAGATGTTAGGGTTTAGGGTTAGTGTTTAGTGTAAGGGTTTAAGGTTAAGGTTAGGGTTAGAGTAAGGGTTTAGGGTTAGTGTTAGTGTTTAGTGTAAGGGTTTAAGGTTAAGGTTAACGTTAGAGTTAGTGTTTAGTGTAAGGGTTTAAGGTTAAGGTTAGGGTTAGAGTTACGGTTTAGTGTAAGGGTTTAAGGTTAAGTTAAGGGTTAGAGTTAGGGTTTAGGGTTAGTGTTAGTGTTTAGTGTAAGGGTTTAAGGTTAAGGTTAACGTTAGAGTTAGTGTTTAGTGTAAGGGTTTAAGGTTAAGGTTAGGGTTAGAGTTAGGGTTTAGGGTTAGTGTTGGTGTTTAGTGTAAGGGTTTAAAGTTAAGGTTAAGGTTAGAGTTAGTGTTAGGGTTAGTGTTAGTGTTTAGTGTAAGGGTTTAAGGTTAGTGTTAGGGTTTTTTTTTAGGGGTAGAGGTTTAGGTGGTTAGTGTTGAGGTGTTTAGTGTTAACGGTTTAAGGTTAGTGTTTAAGCGTTAGAGGTAGTAGTTATGTGTTTAGTGTTAGTGTTTAGTAGTAAAGGGATTTAAGGTTAGTGTTAGGGTTAGGTGGGTTAGCGGTAAGGGTTTAGGGTTGGTTAATGGTTTAGGGTTAAGTGTAGGTGTTAAGTGTAAGGGGTTAGGGGGTTAGTGTTAGTACTGGTTGTTAGTCTGTTTTTAGTGATTCAAGGTTTAGGAGTGTTTAGGGGTAGTGTGTAGTGTTGTTTGTGGAAAGGGTTTTCGGTTAGTGTTAGTGGTTAGCGTGTTAGTGTAAAGGGTAAGGTTAGTGTTTAGGGGTTGAGTGTTAGTGTTTTAGGTGTAAAGGGGTTTACGGATTTTAGTGTTTAAGGGTAGTTGTTAGTGTTTAGGTGTTAGGGGTTAAGTTTTTGGGTAGGTGTAGTTTTTAGTGTTTAAGGGGTTTTCAGGGGTTTAGTGGAGTCTTAGTGGGGAAGTGTTTTAGTGTACCGGTCTAGGTTTAGTGTAGGGGTGTTAGTCGCGGTTAGTAGTTGGGGTTTTTGTTAGTGTTAAGGGTGTTTTTACAGTTGAAGGTTAGTGGTGTAGGGTTTAGGTGTTTAGTGTTAACAGGTTGTTAAGGTTAGTGGTTAAGGTAGAGTTAGGGTTATTAGTGTTAGGGTTTACGGGTTAGTGTTAGTATCCTTGGGTGGTTGATTAGTTTAGGGGGGTGTTAGGGTTTAGTGGTTTAGGTGTTACACGGTAGTGTTTAGTTTACCCGGTCATATCGTTAGTTGTTAGGGTTAGTTTGTTAGTGTTTAGCGTGGTAAGGGGTAAGGTTATGGGTTAGGTGTTTAGCGTATACGTAGAGTTAAAAACAAGTGTTAGGCGTATTTTAAAGGTTACGTATAGAGCGTAAGGGTTTAAGGTTATTGTTAGGGGTTAGGTGTTAGGGAGTTGGTAAGGGTTAGAGGTAGTTTTAGTCGTTAGTGTTTAGTTGAAGGGTCTTAAGGTTGTAGTGTTAGGGTTAGTGTTAGGTTTAGTTGCAAAAAGGTTTAACGGTGTTAAGTGTTTAAGGGTCTAGTGTGAGTGTTTAACCAGTGTAAGGGGGGTTTTAGAGGGTGTTAGTGTGCTTAGTGGTTTTTGGTTGTAAAAAAAAAATGGGTTAAGGATTAGTGTTAGGGGTTGAGTTGTTTAGTGTAAGTGGTGTTAGGTGTTAGGGTTAGTTTAATTAGGGTAACGGTTTAGTGTATTAGGGGTTGAGGTGTTGATGTGTAGTTCTGTTTAGGTGGGTAAAGGCGTTTAGGGGTAGAGTAGTTGGTGTAGTAGTATTGAGTTGTTAGTGTAGGGTGTTATACGGGGTTACGGAGTGTTCAGTTAAGGGGGTTTAAGTGTGTTTAAGGTGTTTCAGTGTAAGAAAGGGTTTTAAGGGGTCACGTGGGTGTTTCAGGTTATAGTGTGTTGAGGGTTAGAGGGGATTGTAAGGTTAGTTTTTAGGGGTTAGTGCCAGAAGTGTTTAGGGGGTAACAAAGTAGAGTGGTTTTAGGGTTTAAGGTGTTGAAAGGGTTTAGTTGCTAGTGGGGTTTAGGTCTGGGTAAGTGGGTATTTAAGGTTAGGGTAGGTTAGGGATTTAGTGTGTTGTTAGTGGTTAGGTGTAGGTTAGGGTATAGTGGTGTAAGGGTTTTTTTAAGGTTAGTGTTAAGGTTTAGGGTTAGTGTTAGGGTTTAGGGTTAGTGTTTAGTGTAAGGGTTTACAGTTAGTGTTAGGGTTAGAGTTAGTGTTTAGTGTTAAGGTTTAGAGTTAGGGTTTAGGGGTAGTGTTAGTGTTTAGTGTAAATGTTTAGGGTTAGTGTTAGTTTTTAGTGTAAGGGTTTAAGGTTAGTGTTAGTGTTTAGTGTAAGGGTTTAATGTTAAGGTTAGTGTTTAGTGTTAGGGTTTAGGGTTAGTGTTAGTGTTTAGTGTAAGGGTTTAAGTTTAGTGTTAAAGTTTAGGGTTAGTGTTTAGTGTTAGGGTTTAGGGTTAGTGTTTAGTGTAAGGGTTTAAGGTTAGTGTTAGTGTTTAGTGTAAGGGTTTTTTTATTTTTTTTTGTTTTTTTTTTTTTGTTTTTTTTTTTTTTTTTTTTTTTTTTTTTTTTTTTTTTTTTTTTTTTTTTTTTTTTTTTTTTTTTTTTTTTTTCTTTTTTTTTTTGTTTTTTTTTTTTTTTTTTGTTTTTGTTTTTTTTTTTTTTTTTTGTTTTTTTTTTTTTTTTTTTTTTTTTTTTTTTTTTTATTTTTTTCTTTTTTTTTTTTTTTTTTTAAGGTAAGGTTCTAGGGTTACTCAGGTTAGTGTTAGGGTTTTTTTTTTGTTTTTTTTAGGGTTAGTTGTTAGGTGTTTGGTGTTTTTCATCACGGAAATAGAAAAGGGTTTTAAGGTTTAGAGGTCAGGGTTTTTTGGGTTTAGTTGTAGGTTTAGTGTAAGGGTTTACGGTTAGTGTTATGTAGTGTTAGTTGTTTTTTTTTTTTTCGTGAAGGGTTTCACGGTTAGGTTAGTTAGTGTTTAGTATAAGGGGTTAAGGTTAGGGTTAGTGTTAGGTGTTTAGTGTAAGAGGTTTCTTTTTTTTGTTTTTTTTTTTTTTTTTTTATTTTTTTTTTAAGGTTAGTGTTTGGGTTAGTCGTTAGTGTTTAGTGTAAGGCGTTTAAGGTTTTAGTTGTACGGGTAGGTGGTTAACGGTTTAGTAGAAGGGTTTACGGGTAGTGTTTAGTTGTTTAGTATAAGGGTTTACGGTTAGTTGTTAGGGTTAGTTGTTAGTGTTTAGTGTAAGGTTTAAGGTTAGTGTTAGGGTTAGTGTTTAGTGTTTAGTGTATAAAATCAAGGGTTTTTTTTTTTAAGGTCGTGTTAGGCGGGGGTTAGGGGGTTTAGTCTTGTTAAGGGCTTTTTTTTTTTTTGTTTTTTTTTTTTTTTTTTTTTTGTTT
>JAMWET010005350.1:32500-40000 GCA_024036415.1 Prochilodus magdalenae | reverse complement strand
CCCACCCCAGCAGAGAGAGGAGCAGAGCAGAGAGGTAGCAGCAGAGCGTTGCCCGGTGCCCGGCCCCCCCCCCCACAATCCCTGTTCTCCCATTTCCCCTCTTTCATTATGTTTTTGCAATAGTGGACCTAAGGCTTTTTCACGCTTCAGTCCTTATCCCCACAGTCCATTACTGTCAAGCCACAGTCCACACGTAGAGGCCGTAGGAGGGACAACTAGCTCAGTCCTTCTCCCTTTTGTTTCTATTATTTTTTTAAATACCCTTAACCAGCACTATACCTACCCCAAATACCCTTAACCAGCCCTATACCTTACCCTCTCTAGAAACTACCCTCACTACACTACCCTTAACCAGACCTATGACCTACCCCAACCACCCATCAGACCTTGTAACCAGCTACATACCCACCCCAAACTATTACCCCTAACCAGCCTAGCACCATCCTCCGTAAAACACCCCTCCACTACCCTTACCAGCATTATTAAACCGACCCCCCCCCTATTAACTACCCATCACGACCCGTACCAGCCCACTTATACTACCCTAACTTACCCCCTCACTACCCTTAAACCTACTACGCACTATAACCTACCTCTAAACTACCCCTCCCACTTACCCCCTTTAACCAGGCCACTCCTATACCTACCCCAAACCAACACTCATTACCCTTTACACCAGCCCCCACTTATAACCTACCCCAAAAACTTACCCCTAAACCAGCACTATATAACCTACCCTAAACTAGCCCTCACTACACTTAACCAGCCACTTATAACCTCCCCAAACCACCCTCATTACCCTTTAAACCAGCACCTATTACCTACCCAAAAACTAACCCTAACCAGCCATATAACTATCCTTAAAACTACCCCTCATTACCATAACCGCACTAGAACCTACCCCAAAAACTTTACCCCTAATTACCCTTTTTAACCAGCACTCTACCTCACCCCAAACTACCTTAACCAGCATTATACCCACCCCCCCATTACCCTTTAACCAGCACTATACCTACCTTAAATTACCCCTCACTACCCTTAAACCAGCACATTTTGATACCTACCCCAAAACTACCCTCTAATCCAGCACTATACCTATCCTAAACTACCCCTTACATCCCCCCTCACCCTTAACCAGGAGCACTCTTACCTACCCGAAAATTCCCCCGCACTACCCGTAACCAACAGCTACTATATACCTACCCCAAACTACCCTTAACCAGCATCCATTATACCTACCCCAACCACCCCTCATTACCCTTAACCAGCACTTATACCTTACCCTAATTTACCACTCACTACCCTTAAACAGCCCCAAACTATACCTACCCCAAACCACCCCTCCATTACCCTTTTTTTCTTTGTAATCAGCAACCCTATACTACCCCAAAACTACCCCTAACCAAGCACTATACCTACCCCAAAACTACCCTAAACCAGCACTATACTACCCCATAAACTACCCCTCACTATACCTTAAACCAGCCATATACACTACCCCAAACCACCCCTCATTACCCTTTATTTTATAACCAGCACTATAACTACCCTAAATTACCCCTCAAACTTACCCCCTTAAACTGCACCACATCTACCCCCAAACTTACCCTTAACCAAGCAACTATAACCTACCCTAAACTGCCCCACCAGAACCCTTAACCAGCATATACCTTGCCCAAAAAACTACCCCTAAATACCCGTAAACTAGCACCACAATCTTACCCCAAACTGCCCTTTTTAAAACCAGCACTATACCTACCCCAAATACCCTTAAACAGCACTTATACCTACATAAACTACCCTTAACAGCTACTGTACCTACCACCTAAACTACCCGCTCACTACCCTTAACCAGCCACCACTATACCTACCCCAAACACCCCTCATGCCCTTAACCAGCCCATTATTACCTACCCCAAACTACCCCTAACCGCACTATACCTCCCCTAAACTAGCCCTCACACAATTAACCAGCACTAACCAACCTACCCCAAACCACCCCTCATTACCCTGTTTGAACCAGCTCACTATTTTACCTACCCCAAACTTTACCCCCTAACCAAGCACTCTATACCTATCCCCTCCCCAAAATACCCATCATACCCTTAAACCAGCACTATACCTACCCCAAAACTACACTCATTACCCTTAACAGCCGATACCTACCCCAAACTACCCTTAACCAGCATGATACCACACCCTCATTACCCTTAACCAGCCACTTTATACCTTACCCTAAATTAAACCTCACTACCCTTCTTAAACCACCAGATATACCTACCCCAAAAAAAAACAATAAAAAAAAAAAAAAACCAAAAAACTAACAACAAAACTACTAACCACTGAAACCAGCCACCTTACCTATATCCTAAATACCTCCTCATTACCCTTTAACCAGCACCCTAGTCCCTACCCCAGAAATTCCCCTCAATTCCCGTATACCCCAGCCCACTATACAACCTACCCAAACTTAACCCCTAACCAGGCACTGTATAACCTACCCCCCAAAAACTACTATCCTATAAAATACCCTTAAACTCGCACCCCACCATCTACCACCCTCATTCCCCCTAACCAGCACTAACATACCCCTTTAAACGACCCTCTAACCAGCACTATACATTACCCCAAACTATCCCAAAAAACTTACCCTTTTATACTAGCACACCAACCACATTCTACCTCAACTCCCATTTCCACCTTCCCAAACTACCCATAACCAGGAGCACTTATTAACCTACCCAAACTACCCTCAACCAGCACCTTTGCCCCCCCCCCCTCGACCTTCCGCTACTGATAAAAAAACAAACCTAAACCCCAAACTACCCCTCATTACCCTTAACTAGCACCACATCTACCCCAAACTACCCTTAACCAGCACTATAGCTACCCTAAACTACCCCTAAATACACTTAACTAGCACCCCAAACTACCCCTCATTACACTTACCCAGTACTAGACCTAGCCCAAACTACCCCTCACAACCCTTAACCATAACTATACCTACCCCGAACAACCCCTCACTTCCCTTACCCAGCACTATACCTACCACAAACTACCCCTACATACCCCTAACAAGTACTATACCCTCACAACACTACCCCAAATACCCTTACCCAGCACTATACCTACCCCAGACTACCCCTCACAACCCTTACCCAGCACTATACCAACCCCAAATTACCCCTCACAACCCTTACCCAGCACTATACCTACCCCAAACAACCCCTCACAACCCTTACCCAGCACTATACCAACCCAAAACTACCCCTCACAACCCTTACCCAGCACTATACCTACCCCAAACTACCCCTCACAACCCTTACCCAGCACTATAGCAAAAAAAACCTACCCCAAACACACTTAACTTCCCTTACTTCCCTTACCCCTCACTTCCCTTACCCAGCACTATACCTACCCCAAACTACCCCTCACTTCCCTTACCCAGCACTATACCTACCCCAAACTACCCCTCACTTCCCTTACCCAGCACTATACCTACCCCAAACTACCCCTTACTTCCCTTACCCAGCACTATACCAACCCCAAACTAGTTAGAGTCAGTACAAGGCAGGGGTTTCTGATAAAGCGGCCAGTGAGCAGAAATACAAGGTAGGTGTGTCCAGTAAAGAGAACTGAGTGGAGGTGCAGGGTGGGTGGTGTTTCCGCTAAAGCGGCACCATTAAGTGGAAGCACAAGGCAGGTGCTCCTGATAAAGTGGCAGGTTGAGTGGAAGTATCAGAGTAGGGTTTCTAATTACGCTTCCAGGCACCTTTCCCAACACGGCAACGCTAACGCTAGCTGTAATAGCACACGCATGGACTATGCAGCACACCCTCAGAATCAGAAACACATCGACAGACCACGGGGGGGTTAACCCCTGCGCCGCACATGCACGCCCACGCACGGACGCATTATCGTTATGAGGGTCCGGTCAGATCGGGCCACACTCTGAAAGCCGCCACTCTTGAGAGCGGAGGCCGGCCGTAATCACACGATGGAAAATCCATTTAACTAAGACAGTTTTGCTCACTATGCCGTAATGCCTGCTCTAGACGCTAAACTACTGCCCGCCGAGCTGCTGATCATTACCCAGGAGAACTGGGGGGAACGGAGGGGGGCCCCCGGGGGGGGGGGCGCCGCCCCCTTTGCCCAGCCACGGCGTGGAAAATGATCTGCAAGGCTGAAAACTGTAATAGCCCCATACCCTACAGATCACTCCACAGGAAATCAATGGGCCTGTAGAGCGGCAACAGCCACACCTTGGCGCTAATCATCATGATGAGAGACAGACTGAGAGGGGAGAGGGCGAATTTTTCAGACCACTGAAGCCAAGTCTGTTAAACAGAGCACCACAGTGATGGCGAGGCATGCTGCACCGGACGTGGAGTAGAAGAGCTGTGTCGCTGGCGGTACTTTCCTCCTACGGTTTCAATAAAAGAGTTACCAGCTGGCGTGAAGCGGTGTGGCGGCCTAGTAGCGATGCCTGCACCCCTCCAATGACACTGAGGGGTTGGCCCATGGAGCTCCTTAAGATAACTACCACCACACCTAGCCCAGACTACCTTAACTAGTGCTACACTGACACAAACCAAGATATCCAACCATATCAACCAGCATTATACACATCCCAAACTACCCCAACTATCCCTAACCTGCACTGCACTACCCCTAAATACCCTTATCTACCCTTAAGTAGCGCTACACCTAAAAAAAAAAAAAAAAAATAAAAAAAAAAAAAAAAGAAAAAAAGAAAAAGAAAAAAAAGACCCTACATCTACTCTTAACTAGCACTATCGCTAACTCTAACTACTCCTTACTTCTCCTTAACCACAGCTACTATGCCTACCCCAAACAAAGCCCCTAGCCAGTGACTCGCTAACCAACACTGTACCTACCCCAAACTACCCTCTCTATCCTTAACCTGCACTGTATCTACCCCTAAATACCCTTATCTACCCTTAACTAGCACTATCCCTAACTCTAACTACTCCTAACTACTCTTAACCAACACTATACCTACCCCAAACAAGCCCAGTGACCCTAACCAACACTGTACCTACCCCAAACTACCCTCTCCATCCTTAACCTGCACTGTATCTACCCGTAAATACCCTTATCTACCCTTAACTAGCACTATCCCTAACTCTAACTACTCCGGACTACTCACTTAACCAACACTATAACCATTACCCCAAACAAGCCCAGTGACCCTAACCAACACTGCTGTACCAGGTACCCAAACTACCGCTCTCTATCCTTAACCTGCACTGGTATCTACCCGTAAATACCCTTATCTACCCTTAACTAGCACTATCCCTAACTCTAACTACTCATAAAACTACTGCGTAACCAAACACTGTACGCTTACCCCAAAACTACCCTCTCCATCCTTAACCTGCACTGTATCTACCCCTAAATACCCTTATCTCACCTTAACTAGCACTATCCCTAACTCTTACTACTACTCTCTTCACTTAACCAACACTGTACCTACCCCAAACTTCCCTCTCCATCCTTAACCTGCACTGTATCTACCCCTAAATACCCTTATCTACCCTTTACTAGCACTATCCCTAACTCTAACTACTACTAACTACTCTTAACCAACACTGTACCTGCCCTAAACAAGCCCAGTGACCCTAACCAACACTGTACCTACCCCAAACTACCCTCTCTACTCGTAACAGCAATATATACAGTACTGACCCCAACTACCCTTAACCAGCACTGCACTATATCTACCCCAAACTATTTCTATACCTACCCCAACAACCCCTATATACCTGTAATTAGCACAATACCTACCCCAAAACTACTCGCCAAGCTACCCCTTAACTAGCCACTATTACCTGGACCCCAAACTACTCTTATTCACCCGTAACTACCATTAGTAACTACTCCAATCTACTCCATCTACCCTTAACTAGCAAATAGGACTACTCTCAAAACTAACCTTAACTAGGACTATACTTACCCCAAACTACTCCCATCTACCCTTAACTAGCAATATACCTACTCCAAACTAACCTTAACTAGGACTATACTTACCCCAAACTACTCCCATCTACCCTTAACTAGCACCATACCTACTCCAAATTACCCCATCTACCCTTAACTGGGACTATACCTACCTCAAACTACTGCCATCTACACTTTACTAGCACTATACCTACCTCAAACTACTGTCATCTACCCTTAGCCTAACACTATACCTACTCAATCTACACTATCTACCCTTAAACTAACACTATACCTATCCTCAAATTACTCCCATCTACCCCTAACTAGGACTATACCTACCCCAAAATACTCCCATCTACCCCTAACTAGCACTATACCTACCTCAAACTACTCCCATTAACCCTTAACTAGGACTATACCTAAACCAAACTACTCATATCTACCCTTAACTGGGACTATACTTTCACCAAACTACTCCCCTCTTCCCCTAACTAGTACTATACCTACCCCAAAACACTCCCATCTACCCCTAACTAGTACTATACCTACCCCAAAATACTCCCATATACTCTTAACCAGTACTATACCTACCCCAAAATACTCCCATATACCCTTAACTAGTACTATACCTACCCCAAAATACTCCCATATACCCTTAACCAGTACTATACCTAACACAAAATACTCCCATCTACCCTTAACTAACACTATACATATCCCAGACTACTCCCATCTACACCTAACTAGGACTATACCTACTCCAAACTACTCCCATCTACCCCTAACTAGGACTATACCTACCTCAAAATACTCCCATCTAACCTTAACTAGTACTATACCTACCCCAAAACACTCCCATCTACCCTTAACTAGTACTATACCTACACAAACTACACCCATCTACCCTTAACTAGTACTATACCTACTCCAAATTACTCCCATCTACCCCTAACTAGGACTATACCTACTCCAATCTACCCCATTTACCCTTAACTAATACTATACCTACCCCAAAGTACTCCCATCTACCCTTAACTAGTACTATACCTACACAAACTACACCCCTCTACCCTTAACTAGGACTATACCTACACAAACTACACCCATCTACCCTTAACTAGTACCATACCTACCCTAAAATACTCCCATATACCCTTAACTAGGACTATACCTACTCCAATCTACCCCATTTACCCTTACCCAGAACTACACCATATCTACCCCTGACAACCCCTGCATCTTCTGGGACTGTGGATGTTGCGAAACACTTGCTGCTAAGACCAGACCTGGTTAAGGTGAGTCCCCTGGACACCTGTGCAGCGTCCCAGTACTGACTAATGGGACCTTGGGTGCCCAGAGGCTCATGGGAAGCAGTGGAGTCACAGTTAGAGAGACTGTAAAGCTGTAGGTACGTAGCACTGGTGGGGTTTCTCCCTGATGTTGTCCAATCTGCTGTGTGTCCCGGAGCACCAACACCGTGACTGGTGTGACTGGTGGTACGACATGGGAACTGTGAAAACGGTCCGGTCCGGCAGT
>JAMWET010005350.1:25000-27500 GCA_024036415.1 Prochilodus magdalenae | reverse complement strand
CCTCTGGGATCGGCTAACTGGTTCAACAGTCTTAGCTAACTGGTCCTCTAGGATCGGCTAACTGGTTCAACAGTGTTAGCTAACTGGTCCTCTGGGATCGACTAACTGGTTCAACAGTGTCAGCTAACTGGTCCTCTGGGATCAACTAACTGGTTCAAAAGTATTAGCTAACTGGTCCTCTGGGATCGACTAACTGGTTTAACAGTGTTAGCTGACTAGTTCTCTAGGATCGACTAACTGGTTCAACAGTATTAGCTAACTGGTCCTCTGGGATCGACTAACTGGTTCAACAGTGTTAGCTAACTGGTCCTCTGGGATCCACTAACTGGTTCAACATTATTAGCTAACTGGTCCTCTAGGATCCACTAACTGGTTCAACAGTGTTATCTAACTGCTCCTCTAGGATCGGCTAACTGGTTCAACAGTGTTAGCTAACTGGTCCACTGGGGTTGGCTAACCGGTTCAATAGTATTAGCTAATTGGTCCTCTGGGATCGGCTAACTGGTTTAACAGTATTAGCTAACTGGTCCTCTAGGATTGGCTAACAGGTTCAACAGTGTGAGCTAACTGGTCCTCTGGGATCCACTAACTGGTTCAACAGTGTTAGCTAACTGGTCCACTGGGGTCGGCTAACTGGTTCAATAGTATTAGCTAACTGGTCCTCTGGGATCCGCTAACTGGTCCAGTAGTATTTGCTAACTGGTCCTCTGGGGTCTGCTAACCGGTACAATAGTATTAGCTAACTGGTCTTCTGGGGTCTGCTAACCGGTACAATAGTATTAGCTAACTGGTCTTCTGGGGTCTGCTAACCGGTACAATAGTATTAGCTAACTGGTCCTCTGGGATCGGCTAACTGGTTCAACAGTGTTAGCTAATGGGTCCTCTGAGGTCGGCTAACCGGTACAATAGTATTAGCTAACTGGTCTTCTGGGATCTGCTAACTGGTTTAAGAGTATTAGCTAACTGGTCCTCTAGGATCGGCTAACTGCTTCAATAGTATTAGCTAACTGGTCCTCTGGGATTGGCTAACTGGTTCAACAGTGTTAGCTAACTGGTCCTCTGGGATTGGCTAACTGGTTCTATAGTGTTAGCTAACTGGTCCGCTGGGGTCGGCTAACCGGTTCAATAGTATTAGCTAACTGGTCCTCTGGGATTGGCTAACTGGTTCAACAGTGTTAGCTAACTGGTCCGCTGGGGTCAGCTAACCGGTTCAATAGTATTAGCTAACTGGTCCTCTGGGATTGGCTAACTGGTTCAATAGTGTTAGCTAACTAGTCCTCTGGGATTGGCTAACTGGTTCAATAGTATTAGCTAACTGGTCCTCTGGGATTGGCTAACTGGTTCAATAGTATTTGCTAACTGGTCCTCTGGGGTCTGCTAAATGGTTTAATAGTATTAGCTAACTGGTCCTCTAGGATCGGCTAATCGGTTCTATAGGGATTGAACCGCTAACTGGACCGCTAACTGGTTTAAGAGTATTAGCCAACTGGTCCTCTAGGATTGGCTAACTGGTTCAATAATACTGGCTAGTTGGTTGAATGGGATTGACCAGTTGCTTAAATAGGACTGTCTAGTTGGTGTGTATGATTGGCTACCAGTTCAACAGGATTGACTAAATGGTTGAATGGGATTGGCTAATTGGTTTAAAGGGGGATCATGTAATTGGTTGTATTAGCTAATCTGTTTAAATGCTGGGTTGAAGTACTGAGGGCTCCCTGCATTGTGCTGGGTGTGAGCCTCGCTCGTGTGGTGTATGGAATACGATTAACTGCTTAACCCTCGACAAAACCCATTTACCGGTTAATACGTCTCCCCTCCGTAACAGCGCTAAGACGCCGCAGAGCCGCGGCTAAATACTGTTTTTCCATTCAGCGGAATTTGCTCTGTATCTCCTCGTCTTCTCTCTCGCCGTCTGCAGCAGAATAGCTGAGCCTGCGCAGCCGTGCAGATTACAGAATATCATTTATATATCAGGCGTGTGCTCCATTTAATAGCATCCCGTCACGGAGAGAGAGGGAGCGAGCGCACGCGAGAGAGAGGGAGAGACGTGAAGAGACTCCTGAATGGGGACAGGGGACAGGGGGGCTACTACAACACAAGGGGGATTAAGAGGTGGTGGAATATTCCAGAAGTCAGGCATAGGGATAATATAATCCCGAATCTCCAACCAAAGCCTGAAACCTCATTAATCTGAGAGGAGGGGTATATTAGCCATAGATTAGCTTCTTTAGTTTTAGCCCTGCAGTTACGAGGCTAGTGCGGCTAACAAGGAATACTAGAATATGTACACCAGTTAGCATAGTGCTACCTGTAACGCACACACTAGCCTCAGACTTCTCAGAGCTGTTTGACTCGCCACAGTGGAACATTTAGCTGCTACGTTAGCTGTTAGCATGCTAACTCTTCTACAGCCATGTCCCAGTGTCCCAAGAGTGGGATTTTCCAGTGGAAGGCTATCATCCGAGGACGTAGGCCAATTTTGAAAGTGGGAGCAACTGTG
>JAMWET010005350.1:0-17500 GCA_024036415.1 Prochilodus magdalenae | reverse complement strand
AGAGGGGAAGAGAGGTGAGGAGAGGAGAAGTGAGGAGAAGAGAAGAGAAGAAGTGAAGTGAAGAGTAGAGAAGAGAAAAAAGAAGTGAGGAAAAGAGAAGAAAAGAAGTGAGGAGTAGAGAAGAGAAAAAAGAAGTGAGGAAAAGAGAAGAAGAGAAGTGAGGAGTAGAGAAGAGAAAAAAGAAGTGAGGAAAAGATAAGAAGAGAAGAGAGGAGTAGAGAAAATAAGAGATGAGAAGAGAGGTGAGGAGTAGAGAAGAGGAGAGGAGAAGAGAAGTGAGGAGTAGAGGAGAGGAGAAGAGAGGTGAGGAGAAGAGAAGTGAGGAGTAGAGAAGAGGAGAGGAGAAGAGAGGTGAGGAGTAGAGAAGAGGAGAGGAGAAGAGAAGTGAGGAGTAGAGAAGAGAGGTGAGGAATGGAGGAGGGGAGAAGAGAGGTGAGGAGTAGAGAAGAGGAGAGGAGAGGTGTGGAGTAGAGAAGAGGAGAAGAGAGGTGAGGAGTAGAGGAGGGGAGAAGAGAGGTGAGGAGTAGAGAAGAGGAGAAGAGAGGTGTGTAGTAGAGAAGAGGAGAGGAGAAGAGAGGTGTGGAGTAGAGAAGAGGAGAGGAGAAGAGAGGTGTAGAGTAGAGAAGTGGAGAGGAGAAGAGAGGTGTGGAGTAGAGAAGAGGAGAAGAGAGGTGAGGAGTAGAGAAAAGGAGAGGAGAAGAGAGGTAAGGAATAGAGGAGGGGAGAAGAGAGGTGAGGAGTAGAGAAAAGGAGAGGAGAAGAGAGGTAAGGAATAGAGGAGGGGAGAAGAGAGGTGAGGAGTAGAGAAGAGGAGAGGAGAAGAGAAGTAAGGAGTAGAGAAAAGGAGAGGAGAAGAGAAGTGAGGAGTAGAGAAAAGGAGAGGAGAAGAGAGGTGTAGAGTAGAGAAGAGGAGAGGAGAAGAGAGGTGTGGAGTAGAGAAGAGGAGAGGAGAAGAGAGGTGAGGAGTAGAGGAGGGGAGAAGAGAGGTGAGGAGTAGAGAAGAGGAGTAGAGAAGAGAGGTGAGGAGTAGAGGAGGGGAGAAGAGAGGTGAGGAGTAGAGAAGAGGAGAGGAGAAGAGAGGTGAGGAGTAGAGAAGAGGAGAGGAGAAGAGAGGTGAGGAGTAGAGAAGAGGAGAGGAGAAGAGAGGTGTAGAGTAGAGAAGAGGAGAGGAGAAGAGAGGTGTGGAGTAGAGAAGAGGAGAGGAGAAGAGAGGTGAGGAGTAGAGGAGGGGAGAAGAGAGGTGAGGAGTAGAGAAGAGGAGAGGAGAAGAGAGGTGAGGAGTAGAGGAGGGGAGAAGAGAGGTGAGGAGTAGAGAAGAGGAGAGGAGAAGAGAGGTGAGGAGTAGAGGAGGGGAGAAGAGAGGTGAGGAGTAGAGAAGAGGAGAGGAGAAGAGAGGCGAATATGAAAGTCTGAATAAGTATCTTCTGCCTCATTAAGGAATGCCTGTGTGTATGGTTGTTAGCTTAGCGCTAATAAACCATTAGAATCCTATAGGGACGCTAGCAGGAGTTAGCATTTTCTTTGCGATGGGTTCTTTGCCACGGCTGTGGGCCTAGCGCTGACAGTCATGGCTCTTCTCCCGGAATGTTACACACGGATTTGATTTAACGCAGTTTCACTGGGAGACACTGTAGTACCACCAGTCAGCCAATCAGGACGGAGGTGATTTACATATATCAGTCTTAAAGGCACAGTGATGAGAACAGTCGGTTTAATGCTAGCAGATACTGACACTAGATCACCCAGCCAGTAACAGGGAGCCGATTAGCATTCCCAGGTATGTCCAGGCTGCGATTGATCCCTTTGTTTATTTGTTTACTCGGACCGCAGCTCTCTCCAAACAAGGCCTGAAGGCCGGTGCATGTTTCCTCGGACGGACCATAAGTGCTAAGCTGATGGTTCAGTCAACAGCAACGCTAGCGCTAACAGTGACTGAAAGAGAAGAGTCACCTATTAGCATTACTCAAATAGCCACCATCAGGCCTTCCCATGCCAGCGTTCCTGGGCGTACACAGCGGGATCCGGACATTAGCTGTTTGGGATAGCTTTAGCATTGCTGGGAGATGTGCTCGGGTCCATCTGAACGATACTTCAACTGGGTCGTCTGTCAATTAAAGCTTTTAGCGTCGAGCTGTCACGCTTCCTTTTATAGAGAGCCATATTTAAGGACGCTGTGTTGCTGTTTTGGGAAGCGAGCCACAAAGGAAAAGCGTCGGAAAAACTTAACTGGGATAACATCAACTTTTAAAACCACTGCAAAGTTTTAGCACGCACATAAAAGAGCTACAGGTACCATTTAGTTTGATGCCGTAATAAACAGGGCCGTTCCATCTAGCGTCCTGCTCCATTTAGCATTTACGCTACTCCGCTAACAGGCCTCAGGAGGGACTCTGTAAGCAGTCAGATGCTGGACTAGACAAACTGGAGCTGGGAAAAGACTAGTTAGCCGAGGCTACGCTCAGGTTTAACACAATTCCGTACATTGAAACGAGGGAAAAGATGGCTGCGCAGGCCTGAATGCTTCCTAACGCTTGCTAGAAAGACATTTAGCAGCGTTCAGACGTTTAGCAGATGCTAGCATTTAAAAGTTAAAGTTATTTAGCATTAGCCAATGTCCAAAATGCAGGACATGTTGTGTTTTGATGCTAGCATGCTGGTCAATCAGGTATGGTCACCTCAGGCCAACACTACTCAAGCTTAATCTTAAAGTTAGCTAGCAAGATGTTTACCGAGAATTAGCAAAGGTTTCTTAAGTGTCAGGTGTTTCAAATGTTTGCTAACAAGGTGTTTAGTAAGCTTAGCAAACACTAGTTTAGCAAGTATTAGCATACATATTAGCTAGTTAGCTTAGTTTGCAAATGTTTGACGTGTTGCTAATCCTATTTACTACCATGGCGTTTAGCAGGTATTAGCTAGGTTTGCTAACATATTTACCAAATATGCTAACGCTCTGAATGTCTCAGACAGGAGGTTTAGCAGGATTTAGCTCATGTGTACAAGGGGTTTAGCATGGATTAGCAACAGCAGCTAGCGAGCGCCTCAAAGTAAATGAATTTTATCGCTTTATTATTATTATTTTCAGATTTTTAAATGTGGAATAACGTGTCTGCAGTATCTGAGGCTAACACCACCTCGCGAGCATCCACTGGAGAAGCAGAGATCGGCTTTAGGTCAGGTTTATTTGTGGAGGAAAGGTTCGCCCTGTGACCTGGCCGAGCAAGCACTCCCTTTTCTTTGAACAGGTTCAAATTTAATCAAAGCCCCGGAACACCCAAGCCGCTTCCAGCAGACCTCTGTTTACTTCCCCACCGAAACCCACATCAAAAACCCCATCAGCTGGAATGCTAATGATGCTAATGCTGCTGCAGCCCGGCCTGTTTGCGAGGGTGGAGGGGTATTGATTAGCAGACGGAATAATTTCAGCTAGCGGTCATCGGTTTCGGTCTTTGGAGTTTTCCCATCAGACCCCTGCCTGTGTCGGACCTGGCTGGGAGCCATGTCAATTAACCTCGAGCATGCTGGGAAAATCCGTGCACAATAGCACCGGAACGTTCTGCGGTGAACCAGGGCGTTGGTGAGGGGGCAGTGAACAGACTCGTGGAAGGATCCCGTTCCAGTGCAGCCGAATCGCTGAATCAGGAAGCTGCTCTTTAGCACCACCTAGGTGCAGGTTCCTCTGACCGCACCTAGGGGGCGCCAAAGAAACCAACCATGCGTGAAGCAACAAAGACTGGGAAATAAGGGTCAGTAAAGGAGGAGGGGAAAAAAGGACAGAGGTTTTCCATATTTGTTTTTGTAGTTCGACATATATCCACTCAGTATACACAACGATAAATTTCTGCTCGTTAAAAATACAGGAATCATGCAAATATGACACACGTCGTCTCAGTCTCTTTTTTTTCTTCTTCTTTTTGTTTTAAACCGTCTATATTTCATGTGGTCTTTAATTACAGATCATTGCACGACCCCGACCATTTTCAAGAACAAGCCCCTCCCCTCTACTCAAACCCCACCCCACCCAAAAAAAAACCCAAAACAAAAAAAAAAAAAAACGGATACAGAAGAACAAGTGCAGTAAAAAACAGTCATATATTCTTTACAAAATTCACAGATATTTATCTCTCTCTATTTTTCACGTTTTCCAGGTTTATAACTCCTTCCGAGGTCCGAAACATTGTAAAACCATGTGACACACACTCAAACAAACAAACAAACAAACAAACAAATAAAGACGTATAACCAAAGACCCAAACGGCAAACGCCGATGTCATGGGCGGTACAGCCCAACGGTTTTCCATAATGCCCTCCAAATCAGTCCTACAGCCAAACAACCATGAGATCGTCAATGCTAAAGTGATGCATGAAGAACCCACCAGGAACCCGCAGAACCTTTTAACCGGGGTTCAGGTTCCTAGAGTAGTTAGCAGAGGCTAAGCTCAAGTTTCAACACAATTCCGTACCATAAAACTAAAGAACAGATGGCTGCACAGGCCGCAATGCTTGCTAACATTCACTAGCAAGATGTTTAGCAATTACTTGCATGCGCTTAGACGAGATATTAGCATTAGCTTATGACAGTCGGTCACCAGCAAGTACAGCTTATGTTGTGTTTGTATGCTAGCATGCTGGTCAACCAGCTAAGGCAGCCCCTGGCCAGCACTATACTACCTTAACCAGCATAACAATGCATTTTAGCATGTATTAGCAAAGTTTGCTAGCAAGATCTTAGTGAGCATTAGCATTTGTTTCATTAGTGTCAGGGTTTTCAAATGTTTTGCGAACAAGATGTTTTTCTTAGATTAGCATACTTAGCAAGTACTAGTTTAGCAAATATTAGCATACATATTAGCTGAGGATTAGCTTGGTTTAGTAAGAGTTTGCAGGCGTTTTGATAGAATCCGACATGACGTTTAGCAGGTATTAGCTAAGTTTGCTAACGAGAAACTGAGCATGTATTAGCAAATGTTTGCTAATACATTTACCAAACATGCTAATGCTAATGAATGTCTCAATCAGGAGGTTTAGCAGGATTTAGCTTATGTTTATAAGGAGTTTAGCACAGATTAGCAACCGCAGCTAGCGAGCGCCACAAAGGAAATTAGTTTTACCGGAGAATTTTATGGCAACCCTTTGAAGTGGAGGTTTGGCCAACTAGTTTGAATCCAGACTAATCATAACGAGAAGACCACTGAGGTAGACCACTATAGTAGACCACTAGAAAGTCCATACCCACAAAGAGTTAAATGGAGAATGAACATGAGCTATGTGACAAATCAATCTACAATATGTAATCAGTTTATCATCACATAAATAATGGTATTAAATAATTAAATTAAATAATTTAGAATTAAAATGGTGTTTTTTTCCCAGATGTGAATTTTCCCAACATGTGAACATATATATGACAGATAACTGGGAACTGTGGACCGGAATTTTGCAACTGCTTTCCTTTACCAGGTTCCATATTTGTTGAAGGTCTGGAACAACGGAGCTGCTTCCAGCAGAACTCTGTTTACTCCCCCTTAAAAAATGCCCACCTTAAAAAAACTGCAGGCAGGTGGAGGAATGCTAATGATGCTAACAATGCTGCGCCCGGCCTGTTAGCGAGGACGGAGGGGTATTGATTAGCATACGAAGTCATTCATTCGGTTTGGTCCTCAGAAAACACACAACTTAATACAGAACGACTGTTTATTATAACACTAATAAAACATGGTGTGTGCAAAAGTTATGGCACACCTCAGAATCCCCCCCCCCCATGTGAATTTTTCCAATATGATCAATAAAGCGGACTAAACGGAAACTGTGGACGGGAATTTACTGAAAGCGGCAGATTTAGCAGTGTCAGCTAATGTATATTTACTATGCGTGCACAGTGCAGGCGCAGAAAGCGACGCGGCGGCAGGAAGTTGGATCTCCTGTCTGTATGACTACATTAGGGTGTTTATACGGAACCAAGATCTAGAACCTGTTGGGGTCACGGGTGAGCAAAAGGCATTTACCTGATGTTTAAATGCCATATGAAACTGGAAAATGTAGCGTGAATAGCCAGGGTCAGGGTCAATAGTTCAAGCTCAAGAGGTCAGGGTCAGTAGGTCAGGGTAAATAGATCTAGATCAGGGTCAACAGATCTGGGTCAATAGGCCTGAGACATAAGGTCAAGAACAACAGATCAGGGTCAGTAGATCAGGGTCAGTAAGCCTGAGACATTAGGTCAAGGTAAACAGATCAGGGTCAATAGGTCGGGGCCAACCTATCAGGGTCAATAGGTCAGGGTCATTCTATGATATATAATTAATATTACCTACATGTGCCGTATGTGGAGGTAGAGGATGAGTAATTACAGACATGTATTGTTTTCGTTTCTAGAGATCATCAGACCTTCTCTGAAGACCCAGAAGGTCCTGAAGCTACCTCACTGATCCTGCTGCAGTGCAGGGGTAACGATGGTCATGTTCAGGAAGACAGGAAAGTGGAGAATCATGCCCAGGTTCTGGAGTTTTGATTGGACTGGGCTCTTTAAACCTCCGCCGCAGCTACAGGCCATCTCTAATACCGCTCAGTCTGGAACGCAGCACTGACTGAGAGATCCGGCGGCACCGACTGCGTTAGTGAGGTGGTGATTAACTGCGGAAACAAATGAATCAACGTTCTGGAGCTTCTAGTAACATTACTGAGTGTCACATGGTCGGCATGTGTGCGCTAGTGAAGCGATTAATCGCAACTAACTATGCTGTTATTCACAAACGACTGCGCAATTATACGATTAATCGTGATTAACTGTACAAATCAACGGGCCTAATTGTGATCAATTATAATTAAATATGCAAAATATAGTTTGAAATCACAACCAGATGCACAGAAGGACACAATTAATCGCGATTAACTGTAACGAATCACTGACCGAAAGATCTAACGGCACCATGTGACTGTTTCGTAGGACTCTGACTGTGTAAACGAGGTTTTACCGCTGGTGTTCACGGAGAAGGAAGTCCGGATTAATCTGAGCTGGAAGCGTTTGCTCTTTTATTTAAATATAGTTTTATCATTAACTCGATCTACATTTCCTGAAGGAGACACAGCGGCTGCTTGGCCTGCAGAAAGAAGTGAAGAATGAAAGAATAAATGGAAAACAGAGAAATCAAGACAGAGAAAAAGATGAACGAGACAAGAAGGAAAACCTGACTGTGCCACGATGCGATTAATCATGATTAACTGCAGAGACTGACACTCTTAATTATGATTAATCATAATTAATTACCCAAAATGAACTCAACATGCCATTCATCACTATCAGTTGTGCAGAGTGATGCCATTACTCCCAACTAGCTGCAAAAATAATGTGATTAATCGTGATTAATCGCACATCTCCGTGCTATTGATTGTGATTCATTTGTCCTCAGTTTTGTATAATTAATGACAATTAACCACACACAATAAATCACAATAATCTGTGTAGTGATGCAGTTACTCCCAAATAACAGCAAAAAATAATCTGATTGCGATTAATCGTGATTAAGCATCGCTCTGTGCAACTTATTGTGATAATAGCATTGTTTGCAGTTAATTAGGATTACAATTACAATGAACTAACAAATTGAGCAATTAATCACAACTGCTTAGAATAATGTGATTGATTGCGATTAATCGCGATTAACTGCAGAAATAAATGAATAAACATTCTGGAGGTTCTGGATATGTCGCTAAGTGTGAAAATGCTATTGATCACAATTGATGATGCAATTAATCGTGATTAACTGTACACCTGTGCACCTAATGGTGATCATAATTAAGTATGCAAAATAATGTTTTTAATCATAACCAATTAATCGTGACACAATTCATCGCAATTAACTGCCCAATGCTCTCGCCGGCCCTCCTCAGACATTAGCTAGGCTAACCATGCTGTTTGGGAAGCTAAGCCTACTTGCGTCACGTTGTGTCTCCGGGTTATATGGTATCTAGAGTGGCTGCCGGTGGAACAAGGCTAACAGGCTACTACTTCTCTGTTAGCTTATGCTAGCTACGACCTTGCATTCACAGGAGTAAGATGGAAAGACCCTTCCGTTTCTATTAGTCAGAATCCAATTCCAAGCCAGCGGACACCGACCACCCATGAATCAACCTCGTTCCTACCAGTCTGAAACTTCTTACTCCTGTTTATGAAAGGTCGTAGCTGCCGTAAGCTAACAGAGAGGTAGTAGCTTAGCTACCCAGAAAACCACGTAGCTGCTGCGGTTAGCCTAGCTAGCGTCTGAGAGGAAGCGGACAGGAAAGCCATAAACGGCAATCTTAAGCCAAACATACTATCAATTGCAACGGTTGCTGTGCTGGTTTCCATAACTAGGTAGCCACCCTGGTGATGTGCCTTTCATACGCGGAAGCAGAAGAGACGGAGGTGCGTCATTCCGCCTTCCAAAGTCTCTGTCAATCAACTCTTTGGCACTCTTCCTGAATCCCAACACTTCCGCCGCTCTGGGTTTGACATAGTCGTCGTTGTGAGTGAGGCAAAGACACTTTTCCAGACTGAGAAGCATCCAGAAATATCCCATGGCAACACTTCCGTGGCCAGATTTATCTCCAATGGGGCACTTCTGGGACCAGCTGGGACGCCATCTTCGGCACCCTACAAGTGTGCAGCTGCAACATCTGTGGGCGAATGTGCCGGAGGATGCCAACGTACGGAACCCGCACGCCTCCATGGCCTACCGTATCCCATCTTGTATCCCAAAACAGCCCAACAGGGAACCACAGCCTACTTCCCACTGGACAGTTTTCCGGGACACTTCTCCTAATCACATATGCCATTCACACGGATACAGTTTCATCCCGTTCCAACCACTCCTTCCCGGCACAGTACCTACTGGATGAGTCAATGAGTTTTCCGAATAGGGACCAGAAATAGGAATTCTGTGTAAACACTGATGTTATGTCCTGATGCACCACCTGAGCAACAAGCCGGGGGTCGGAAAAAAGCCCTGCGCTTCTCCTCTCCGCAGGACGTCTTCATTTATCTCCTCCCTTGGAGGAGGAGGAGGAGGAGGTCATGGCTGTGTTATGATGCTGCATGCATCCCTTCCACCTCCTCCTGCATGGAAGTGCTGTATAAGCCTAATGGATGTAAATAAGGCTAAATATAGCATCTTGTTTATCTGCTCCTCCGCCAAGCCACAACCTCCTCCCGCCCCGCCCCTCCCCTCCCCTCCCTCCACCCACCAAAAAAAAGGCTGAATAAATCCCCACCAAACATAAATCCAGGCCACGGCGCAGTCAGCACGGATTCATTTTTAATGAGCAGCTCTCTTCATCTCCAGCAGGGACTGCAGGAGGAAGCAGCTACGATCGATAGTTCGGCTCTGCTGAGAGATACAGACAAAAGACCACCACATCCATGTTTAAGGGTCCCGGAGAGATGAATACGGCCGTACAGGCTTCGGCATCTATATGGACTCTGGGTCAAATTTTCCAGTTCCACCTTAAATAGTGCAATGAGTGACATTTTGGAACCTATCCGAAGAAACAACGGTCATACAGGCTTCGGGTTCTATATGGATTCTGGACCAAATTTTCCAGTTCCACCTTAAATAGTGCAGTACGTGACATTTGGAATGTATTTGGAGAACCATCAATGTTAAAGGTCCCGGAGAGATGAATAGAGCCATACAGGCTTTGGTATCTATATGGACTGTGGGTCAAATTTTCCGTTCCACCTTAAATAGTGCAGTAAGTGACATTTTGGAACCTATCCGGAGAACCATCGGTCATACAGGCTTCGGTTCCTATATGGACTCTGGGTCAAATTTTCCAGTTCCACCTTAAATAGTGCAATGAGTGACATTTTGGAACCTATCCGGAGAACCATCAATGTTAAAGGTCCCGGAGAGAGAAATACGGCCGTACAGGCTTCGGTTACTATATGGACTCTGTAACTTTCCGTTCCACCTTAAATAGTGCAGTAAGTGACATCCTGGGGCCTATCCAGAGAAACAACTGTCAGATCTTCCTTCGGGTGGGTATCAGAACGTCACTGCTGCACCATTTAAGGCGGAACGGATAATTTGACCCAGACTCTGTATAGGAACCAAAGTCTGTCACTGCTGCAGCATTTAAACAGCACATTTCAATTTCCATTTAAGGTGGAACGGACAATTTGACCTAGAGTCAATGTTTAAGGGTCTCAAAGAAGGGCATAGAGCCATACGGACTTTGGGTCAAATTTCTGTTCCACCTTAAAACAACTGACAGATGTTTCCCGTATAGGCACCAGAATGTCACATTTAAGGTGGAACGGTAAATTTGCCACGGAGTCATCTTGACTAAGCCCATCATTTGGGCAGTTAATCGCGATTAATCACCTCACTTTTGGCAGGTGTGTATTTAAGGTGATAGTACTTTCAGACTCCTGCAAGTGGCGCTGTTGCATGAGAATGAGAAGGTTTTACGTCACACCTTCCCTCCCCCTCCCCTCAACCATCACGGTGGGGTGTGAGTGACAGGGAGTACATAGATTGGGAAGAGGTTGCTACAGTGCAGGGAGTGTTCTCGTTCCATGTGTGGAAGGAAAATGGCTCCCAGAGCAGATGTTAATGATTGGCTAAAAGGAAGGGACTGCATGTGGGCAGTGGCCAATAGGACCATAGTGTGAAGGAAAAACAGTAGCTGAATTCTGCAGGGGTTGTGGAAGCGTCATTACGGTCATACGGGTCTTTACCAGCAGTGGAACCCAACCCAGTCTACAGGGCAATTCTCCTCGGGCCTGTGTCAGGGAAAAGGCCCTCCACCAAAGTTGGACGACACTGGCAACTCCTTTGATGCAAGAAAACACTGATGTAGCTACATCCAGAAATACTCTGGTCCAGTCCATGCCCACATCCGCGTCCCCAGCTGTTATGAGTGCTGGTGGTTTTTTTAAACCAGAAACAGGCAGCACCTAATATTATGCTAGCGCTAAGGCTAACAAACTGGCTCCTGTCACACGACCAAATCGTCCACAGGTGCCTGACATTATGGACGAGGGCCACTTCGATCTCTGTACACAGTCTCAGCCCGTTAGCATGGCAGGCCTTCGCCATCCATCAGAAGAAAAGTCCATCAGTTCAATTCTAAAAACTAAAAACCCCAAACATCATATAATAAAGCGCACAGGCCGCTTAACCCTGCGCGTCAGTGCTGCCGCAGTGGCCCCACGCAGGCCGATAGCACCAGTTACAGGTCTCTCCTCAGCAGGGTGAGTAAAATATCCGCTAGCATTAGCTGGCTGGATCCTGTGAGCAAAGCCACTTGCGATTTTAAAACGCTTTGTGTGGGCTCACTCTGACCCGCACTCTGATGAGAAGCTGGGTCCGTGGATCGGAAGCCCAGAGCGTTATTCCGTGTGAAAACTGTATGGCCAAGGAGGGCTCCCCTTGGCAACCTCCTTCACGTAATGGCACGTCTTCCACCGTCCCCCATTTCCGCTTAATTAAAAAAAATCCACCCTGACCATTACACATCCCCCGAGCCGCCCCAGCAATTAGCCCAGACGCTAATCTCACATTAGCCATTTTGTTCCCACTTTTGTTGGCCTCCAAAGAATCATCATTCTAAAGAAGCTAAATACTGCTGAATATCGATTCCCAAGCCTCCCAGACGCTGTCTTGGACGTGTGCGGCAAGCAAGACGGCTGACTCCTATGGCACAACATTACCAAACCACCCCCGAGCCAGTAAATTCGCGACCCATCACCTACCCACGAATCCACATTGATTTGCTCTATAAGAGTCTGCGATTAATCCGCCATACCACGTCCATGCACGTCAGTTGGGATTAATCGCAAAGCCGATTCCTTGCTCTTTCTGCACCTACTTCATATGGCATCCTAAATCACAGACCCAGGATGATCATCGCACAGGGTCTCAATCCCACAAAATTAAAATCGAACACTCATTTTTTCGTGATTGAGCGACATACGCTCTTACAATTTCTATGACGATTAATCGGGGATACACCATGCTCTGTTCTCAATTCACACGACCCAAACATTACAATTTCTTCTGCCACAGTTAATCACAATTATTTTTAAAAAATATCAGTGGGGACAGACAGTTATTCAGAGTGCCACTGAATCAAACATCATGCCATTTTATTTGCACAGTTCTTCGATTAGGGTCATGTATGTTAAACGGCTCCCAGCCAATCGGATTTTAGATTAATTGGTTTTTACTTGCTATGGATAATCGCTCGTAGCTTCAAACCAGTAATCACGATTAATAGCACGCAATTGCATGCACGTCAGCTGCAATTAAGTGATTAATTGGTGACAACTCCATGGGCTTACAGCTAGTCATCAGTCCAGCCGATTAATTTCGTTGTCGACCCCTAACAAGTCGCCCACTGGGTCCGTCTTTCGTAATCCAATCATTAAATAAAAATCTATTTATTTTTGGGCAGTTCTACACGAAATAATCACATCACGATAATATCGTGCCAGGGACGCCTTCATAAAAGATGTAACCGCCGTTGACCGCATAAGTTGCCCCACACCATCACCCCCTTAAGTTCTACTATCTTCCTGACTCACACGAACAGATAGGTTCTAATCAACAGACTCTGAATACGACCTGAAAATAAAAATATAACAAAATAACAGCAAACCAACATAAGACAGATCTGCCGATTTCATATGTTCACGTTAATGATTAATCTAAAATCAACAACGTATGACAATGTGACCTAATCATGCTTAGTTCATTTTACACACGCAGTTAAATAATACGCTGCCAACACAATTAATAAACCCCTTATTTTTAATAACTATATTACCACGAGAAGCGACCTAAACAAACTATCCACCGCCATTAATAACATTCATGCTTAAAGCCCCATGACCCCAATTAACTAAGGCAAATAAAAAAAGAGTTATTCTATGGGAAGTTAATATAGATTTAATTAGAATTGTCAAAATTCATTTTGGATCAAGTATCTTGGAATGAGTCAAATGACATTATTCACGTTTATGTGATTAACCGTTCCCAGTGATGAATTCCTTTATTTTGCACGAGTTCTAACTAGACCACAGAGGGAAAAAGCAACAATTCAATAAACATATTGTAGCATTTGACTATGGAGTTAAGCTTGCTCAATATCGAAAATGGGGCACCGTGTACGTGACTTGGACTTGTAGCGAGTAATGAAAAATTTCGTTCCATTCCAAAAAACCCTGGTGCTCTGCCGTTGGACCGCATATTAAAGCATCAGAACAAAAATCCCTTTGAAGCGTTCTAAACACGTGTACCCGCCCCCTTGTCCTTCCCCCAGCAGCCTCGGGGGCTCTCACCATGAACCCCCACACACGAGCAATGTAGTGGATAATTTTACCCAGCACACACCACACAGAGTGATCGTTCATGCATTAAAACATACTACACAAATGTTGGTGCTTCCTAAACCAAAACCCGAGACATGATGTTTACTGGTTCAGCTCTTGTGTTCGTTAGATCAACTCCTAATTGCCTAACAGTCTGGGTTTTCCAGTGCTGTTGTAGTGTCAACTGGCAAACTCTACAGGTTTCCTTGAGCCCATTTGATAACTGCTCAGCTGTCAATATTAGTTAATTTTAGCTCCGAAGAAATAAACATGTCCGCATCCTTAAAGCCAGTCAACAAAGAACGCGTCGGTAAACAAATCCAGTAAATAATTAAATACCAATTTAAATTAATTTGAAACAAAAGGTGAAATTAATTTACGGAACTGCCTGTGAGATGTACAAAAAGTAAACAATAAAAGCTAACATGTGAATAGTATGGGTCCACACTGGAGAGCGAAACTTTTGTCCAATTCGTGTGCGTTGTGATGACAAGCGGAGGCTTCTCCCCTTGGTTTTCACTATCAAGGACTAGCTAATACGGTGACCTGCTCAGAAATAGCAGGAAATCAAGATTATTCCATAGCTTCAAACATGTAATTATAGACAATGAAGCCATGTTCTCCTAGCTTTAATATGAACAATAAAACAAAAAATTAAGACAGGGATTATTAACGAGAACCCTCAAGGATTAAGGAAACGCCACTATACCATCATTAACATTGGACACTCCAGTCGTGATCATCTTGAAGATTACACAGAAGATTTGTACAGCTCAATTACACCCGACACCCACAGGGATACTCAAAAAATAAATTGTGGATAAAAGACTGAAACCCCCCACCACCCCACTCCCCACCCCCCCCGCTTGGTTCCGTTCGTGGTGTTTTTTTAGTTTCGTGTTGTTGTCATTTTACAATTAAGTGAAGAAAGTAGATAGTTTTTCATATTTTCACCAAACCAATCCAGCCCCATTTTTCACATTCGCCTTTTTGCACTCCTTTGTGAGGATATGGCTAAGTTACACACGATTGGCAAAACGAGTTGGACGGGAACTAAATTCACCTTCGTGAGAGTGGAAAAACTGAAACAGTTTAAACAACCTGTCAGAAAAAGCCCACAAAATCACATTTTGGAAAATTGTTTAAAAAACCCCCCCCCCCCCCCCCCCCCCCCCTCCCCACCCCCCGCGCCTGCCCATCCCCCCCCCCCTCCCACTCCAATCTTTCTCACCACGTTAAAGCATTTACGAACAAAAACTGTCACTATTTAACTACAGCTACCGTGATTCAACATACGATTAATTCCAAATTTTGTTAAATTTAGATTGGAAACTCTTCCCGACCCCCCCCCCCGCCTGCCCCCTTCCCGCCCCCCACCCCCGACCCCCCCCCCCCCAATTTGTTAAAATAAAATTCCACACATCCCCCCCATGTCGAACTAGGCCCAAAAATTTTTACATTTTAAACAATCGTAGAAAACGTTCCTAGTGGGGGATATCAACTACAATTTACAAGTTGGAAAACCATATGATTATACTCAAGCATGCCCAAGCATGTCTCTTAACATTTGAAAATCTACCATATTACTTGTTTGTGAAAAACTGTATTATGAGACAATGAATAAGTCGTAATAAAAGTGCCCCCAGTGTGCAATACTAGCCGACACGCACCCACCCCCCCCCACTCGGTACGCCCCCCCCACCCCCTCGATCTACAACTCGGACTACGCGTCTATGATTGAGATTTCACCAGAACCCGAATAGTCTAGAAATATCAGCCAGGACATGCTGCATGTTGAACAAACCTTGTGCCCAAATTAACATCCCGAGTCCCGAGATGGAAGGGCGAGGAAGCCAAACTACGACAAGTGTATGTCCAAAAAAACGCTCGGGAAATTTAAAAGTTTACCAATCCGCTGAACTATTTGATATGTTACTCTAAGTTCATAAAACGTCATCACACCCGCCAGGTTTTACATCCCTAATTGTTGTGGAAACTGTTCCTTCATCATGAAGTAACACGCAGCCCCCCCAGTCTGACAAATCAGGTTCGGCCACCGGAAAAAACTGTGTAACTATAAATAAATTTGGTTTCCCTCTAATTATCACATTCCCTCTGTTAGGGAAAAAATGTAAAATTTATGTACAAAGTCTAAAAACTTTACTGGAAATTTACTTGTTGTAAAACTCTTAATGATGAAGATGTAAAACTGCCCATTTTGCATGTACGATAACGCTCCGATTTACTAAACATGTTGCAAATTTCACAGCCCAAGTTTGAAAGTTCGGTTGGAAATACTGTTAAATTCCCATGGCAGGAAAATGTAAAGTGTATGTAAAAACTCTGGAAATTACAGTTTACATGCTGGAATATTGTTTGATGAAAAAGTGTCCTGTTTACATGTTGGAAAACTGTATGATTTACTCAGCAAGGTGTACATTACCCAGCCCAAGTCTGAAAGTCTTGCAAGTTGAAAAACTGTAAAATTCACAAGTCTGGAAAATTGAAACTTTATGTTGAAAGTTTTGAAAATTATGATATGATGATGAAGTTGTAAAAGTGCCCGGTTGACTGTACGAAAACTAAGACTACATTTCACAGCCCATGCCTGAAAACCATATTCTTTACTAACTGAAAATTTTACTACTTGCTTTTCGGAAAATTAGACAATTTAAGTTTTGGAAAGCTGTAAAATTTACAGACCTGAAAACCTACAAGATACCTATAATTTACTGTACTGTATTTCCATGTCGGAATCCATCTGTCCCAGTTGAGACGCCACGTAAATCCAACACCAGCGTGATATTCCAACTGAGCTAGAAAGTAGGCCATGCCAGGCATCTAGAGACGGAGGAAGGAAGGCCGGCAAAAACAGAACCGTGGACTCCGACAAAGAAACGTTGATGAAATGGCAGATTATTGTAGCGGTTAATAAAAATTCCTTTTGTCTGTATGTGATTTTTGAGGTCTTTCGGTGCAGAATTCATATCCGTGTCTTTGTCAGTATTTCATATCTAATACTGATCAGGAGGGCAGCATGAAAAACCCCAGGCCTTCAGTCAGCAGCTTCACAAACACACACCCAGAACAGAAAGGCGTTACAGAGATTACCTGAATCGAACACATAAATGGACAAAGCGGCTGCGGTTTCCGTGTCACGTAATGACAGGTAAACAAGGCCAAACAACAAAACAAACAAACAAACAAACACAACAAACAAAACAACCAGTTCAATCTTCCAATGTTGGTACCTTCCTTTGGGATACGAACCTTGTGTGATCTCCTAGTCATAGAAGCACTTAAACATACCAGAGTCTCTGTAAAACGTCGTCCTATAGGGATGATATGAACATGGAACATTTACCATAGTTCTTATATTTATATTATGTACACACTCAAATACATCAAAATACAGTTGATTTAAAAAAAATGTATGCCTAATCTGTAACATATATATATATTATATAATATATATATAATTTTTTTTTTTCACTGATCAGATGGTATGGAGTTCCAGGGGGGGGGTTTGTACGTAGTGAGATGTGTGTTCCGCTGGAATAGAAACTCTAGTTCTTATTAAGAAATATTGAGAAGTGATTTGTAAGGATGTGAAGAGTTTTTGTCACAGTTAGCCTCCTGTAGCTGTGTTGTAGGTGTATTTGTAAAGATATGAAATCCCAGGCAGAAAATTAATAAAAGCACTATCATCACGTATCATCCGTTCAGCGCTTTCCAGGAGAACGTGATGAAACCATATGGAATCTCCACCTGACAAGACGACCGGAAGCTCACGTGGTTTGGATAGCACCAGGGTTTCGGAATTAGACGGAAGATGAGACATGTGGTTAGCCTTACAGCCGCTTGCATCACAGTCTGTGGTAGGGTAACTGGTGCGGGATTGATTTCATGCTAACTTCTTGTTTTGCTGGCCCACGGTAGATGCTCACGCTAGCGCTACCTTGCATTCAGCTAACCTGGACATGGATCTTAACCCCCGTCCGGGGCTCAAAACATCTTTTCACCACGTTTGGGCGTCTGTCGATGAGATTCTTTGAACTGTTCGTTCACATTAGGAGGCTGCAGGTGACCTGGTCATTTATACTAGCAGACAGAGCAGGTCGAGGTTTTCTCCACCCAGATGTAATGAGTTAAATA
>JAMWET010005349.1:0-71720 GCA_024036415.1 Prochilodus magdalenae | reverse complement strand
AAAAAATGAGGGCACCACAGTCAGTGGGATGCTGGTAAAGCACAGCTCCCTGGGATAACGTCCTCACCATCCTACACCCATTTTACACAACAAACTCTGTTCTAACAGTTTTTTCAGTGTATTCAATTTACCTGTCAGAACAGGTGACCTGGGCATGAGTGGACTCCTCCCACAATGGTTCCACTAACAATCTCCAATCCTGATATAAAGACTGTCTGGGAAAACAGTTAGCAACTAGCAGCACTAACACACTAATTGCTACATTTCATTTGGGATCAAGTATTCATCCATCCATCCATTCCTCCATCCATCCATCCTTCATCCCTGTCTGCCTGCCTGCCTCCCTCCGTCAGAAACTAATGAATAAACAACTACATAGATAAAGCATTGATTGGGCAAACATCATTTTGCTAACTGGATGTAGCCATGTTGATCTTAAGACTCTACAGTGGAACACTGAACAGCTCCACCTGCTGAGAATCTGAACCAGTCCATAGTATCCTGATACCCCACATCTACTCCTGAATGTAGACAGTATGGTACTCCTCCATAATCTCCCACCTCTAATATATATTTAGTGGTGTAAAAACTTTGATCTCTTTTCCTGCACAGTGTAAAAGCTCTAGTTCTCCTTTCAGGTTAGCATTAAGATGAACAGGATGAGAATCTGCTATGAGGAGCTGTGTCTAAACTTCTGACTGGTGGTGTATATAAGAACTAAATAAAAATCTAAATGAGATCAACTAAAGAACTAACAGAGAAACAAGAAGTTTCCTTTTCTGAGAGAAAGAGTTGCATAACGGAGAAATGTAGAACCCTACCTCTACCTTTAACTGCTGCCCAGTTGCGATGTCAGTTGGATTTGCAGTATCCTCCAGACGTTCATTTAAATACATGTGGCTGTGAAACTCAGAAAAGTCAGATGATTTAAAAACCAAAACCCGAAGATCCCAAACTGCGTCATTCCCAGCATGTGATTTTTTTAGAAGTGAAATTAAAAGCCCTGATATTAGGTAAAACTTAAAGGTCAAACAAACCTGCTTTTCCACAAAACAGAATAAAGACTATCTGGCCATGACTATCACACATATATGAGCTTACTGCAGCCCCTCCCCTCCATTCTCCAACTATAGCATTATCACTGCCTCAGTGGGGTGTTGAGTAGGGTTGAGTCCAGGGCTCTGTTCAGGCCACTGTGGTTCCTTTACCCAACACTCCTTAATCCAGGAACTGTGTGAGATTATTCAAGCTGCATGGGATGGATTATCACAGGACTCCATCAGGAACCTCTACAGCTCCATACCGAGACGTCTGGCGTGTTGGGTTAGCAAACACGGCGGCCCGGCGCCATACTGAGAGACAGACTTCTGTATGTGTAGCTCAATAAATATTGATCATATCAGTCTAAATTTATCACCAGTTATTGATCCTGGCCACCTTTATCTTCCTTCCCAACACACCTGCACTCCCACACCTCCTTCTGGGAGCAGCTGTTCATTTGATGATGAGTGTAAGAAATAAAACAACACAAGTTATTTTCTGTTTTTTTTTAATATAGTAAATTGCAGGAATAGATAAATGACCAAAGCCACAACATGTGAAAATAAGGAGTTGCTTATTATTAGCTACATGTATTTGTATAGCGTATTCGGCAGCACACCTGTCTCCTTCGGATTATTGGTGTACAGATAAAAGTGACAATTACGAAGAGCAGGAGATTAATACAGAAGGGGATATATTTTAGCCAGGAATGTGTAGGCTCTGGATGTCGTTCTGAAAGTAAAGATGGAGGTTAATACGTTTCTTAAGTGATATTATTCCACTATTTACATATTTTTGTTTACACTGTGCTTTTATTATATAGATGTATGCACATATTTGGGCATCCCTGGCCAAATTACAGGTATATTTGAATTTAATTCTGAAAAAAAAGATCTGCAGCCGTAACCTATATGCCTGAAATATTGGACACCTCTTCAGTTTCCAGATCTCTGAACCTAATTGATTCATTATTGTCACATAAATAGGTAACAAAGAACTTCCAGCTCACAACAAGCACTGTCTGAAAATAAGAAATAGCAGTCAAAGGGACTGCTGACGACTGCTATACAAGACTTAGCTGCTTGTGTGCTGGCCAGGAAAAGACAAAGCAAAAACCCCATATAGCACAAAGGAATAATAGGAAGGTTTACCTGATACAAGACAGTGGTGCACTGTTCTACTGTGCCTGAACAGTCATCAGAAGGAAACGTCCCCTGTAACCTCATTACTATGTGGACTGATAAGGATTACCTACAGCTTCCAGGGCTATGGATCTATATCTACTGTGCTTTGGGTTTGTGGTAGTCAGTGACAGGGAGCATGGCACAGGTAGATAGAAACATAGATTCCACTAAATGTCAGTACTTTCTAGAAATAAATGTGGAAGTAAAAAAAACTGGAACTGAAAAGAGGCTGGCTTCTACAGCAGGATCATGATAAACATGCCACACGAACAAGAATTTACAGAACTAGAACTATCCAAGAAGAGTGGGTGGAAACAAACAAGACTAGAAACTTCTAGATGGTTATATAAAGTGTTTGCAAGCTGTGGGATCTGTCAAAAGGGGTGTTACTGAGTACTCTGACCACTATGACCAGATCATCATAAGTAGATACTCAATTAATGTTACTCTAAACAATTTTAAAACGTACTGTAGTTTTGACCAGTGGAGGATGAGTCTCCCCATGTGGGTCTGGATCCTCCCAAGGTTTCTCCCTCCAACGTGAGGGAGATTTTCCTTGCCATCGCTACCTTCAGCTTGCTCACCAGGGGCTTCTTTCTTTTCCCTCCTTAATGAATTATTATTTCTGAATTTCTGAGACAACATCAGTTGTAGTAAAAAGCTCTATATAACAAAATTTTATTTGATTATTGACTTAGTAGGTCAACACTACTAAGTCAGTACCACCACTACTACGTAGTAGAAAAACCCCCATATGGCAGCAAAGACCTTGTCGGAAGGTTTATCTGACACAGGAGTTGTTGTGCACCACTCTGCTGGGCAGTGTTACTAGCACAGAAGAATCATCAAAAGAAACCTCAACTGTAACCTCTAGTGCAAAATTGCAAAAAACAATAATATGTGTAATACTTATAATAACATCTAGACAAGTCGAAGGTTAGAAGCAATGTGGAGATGGAAGTCTTTGACCACAGTTTCAAAAGGTATGGTTCTATATCTATCATGCTTTGAGCTGTGTGGTAGCCAGTGACAAGAAGCATGGCACAGGTAGATGGAAAATAATAATAATTTCATTAAATGGCTGTGAATTTGGGAAGTAAATATGACAGTAAAGAAACTGGAACTGAAAAAGTGGCTGGCTTCTACAATGGGGTCAAAAATAAACATTCTGTCCAAACAAGAGAGCCCAAGAATATCACAGGACTAGAAGTGTCCAAGAGTATACTATACCATATTATATTATACTATTATATGCAATACTCTACTAGACTATACTCTACTATACTATACAATACTCTACTAGACTGTACTAGACTAGAAATGCACATACATGGTTATATAAACTGTTTGCAAGCCGTGGTATCTGCCAAAGGGGGCGTTACTGAGTACTGACTCAGAAAAGACTTTTCTGGTTGACCAGAAAAGTCTAATATTAAATAGTTTGCTGCAGAGGTTTACTCCAGATATGGAATTTGGCTAAGGGATCTCAAACTTACAAGTACATATGTAAATATGTGAAACAAGTGATTTTACAGAACTACACAACACTGAGGTGTACATTTACCCACCAGCCCTTGCAGTTATCGTCAGTGATGTCCCAGCACCAGAGATCTTCTTCAGCGTTCCATCAACGAAGCAGGACACTGTGCAAAACAGCGTCTCTGTGTCATTAGTGGTAAGATTGCTGAGAGTCATGGAACTGAAAGTGCTGTTGGAAGTGATTTTGACCCGGTGTTGATATTTTTCTATGGCTGAAACGGTTTTTGTCCTCTGTGGTTGGGTGATGATAGCCCAAGACATTCTGCACCCCTCAAGAGCTTCTCCATTAGAGCTGATGTTGCACTGCAGCACTGCCGAATCTCCAGCTTCATGTTCATCTCTGGTCGACCACTGAGTAATCCAAACCATGCCAAATGCCACACCTCAGAAATATGGAGTACTCATAATTAACATGTTCCTCTTGAAGATACAGCAATCCAATAAAAATCTGAATTATGCAGAATAACGGTAGTCTTACCCCACAGAGAGATAAGCAAGACGGAGATCAAATGTCTCATGGTGATTTTTGTATTTCCTGTCACTGGTGGTGATTTACAGGCAGCAGAAGAACCACACTCATCAGAGATGCACTGCCGACAAGATGTGTGAAAAAGCCACAAGCAAGTGAGACCCAGGCACGCTTAAGTAAGAAGAAGCCACAAGCAAGTCTACACCATACCATTAACATTGATCTGCCTTTTTCTTTCCTCCTTTCTTTCTTTGTTCTATAGGATCTGTATGTATGCCCTGGAATATTTTAGTTAGCCTTCAGAAGCAGAAGTCTTTGCAAGGCGATTAGCTTTTTACATGCAAAGTATTTGTTAGCTTGCAAATGTCTAAGCTGGAATCTCAAATAGGCCATGTAGGCAGCTACAGCCCTTCAAGTAGCTAACCAGATAACTAGTTGGAGCCAGAATGACCAAAACAGCAACACAGAACAGTTTAATATGGATAATCACAACAGAACATCATGTTTAATTATTTTTTCCTAATTTCTATAAGCCTGCAAACTCTTGAAGTAGTCTGTTTGGGTTTTGAGGTGTGTTTAGGATCATTATCGCGTTGAAGAAGACATCCTGTTTTCATCTTTAACTTTTTTTTCTTCTTTTTTTTACAGGCAGTGTGATGTTTGCTTCCAGAGTTCGCTCGTATTGTGAAATGTTCCCTGTGTCACTGGGTGCAACACAAGCCCAAGGCATTATACTTAACCATTGGAGAGGTGATCTTTTAATGAAATTCTGCAGCTTTTTGTCTCAACAAAAAATGTATTGTTGCAAGTGGACAGCAGTTGGTCTCCAAGAAGAACGTTGCTCACCATCTGAAGTCTGTTAAAGGCCGCATGGCCAAGTCAGAAGGCTATCAGAACAATGTTATGTTGGCAGATGAGGCCAGAATGGATCTGTTTGGTTTAAACGAGACTCCTTATGTCTGGAGAAAAGAGAACACTGCATTCCAGCATAAGAACCCATCTATGAAACATGGTGGTGGTAGTATCATGGTTTGGGGCTGGTTTGCTGCATCTGGGCCAGGATGGCTCACCATCATTGATGGAGCAGTGAGTTCTGAATTATCCCAGCAAATTCTAATGAACATCTTAGGAGAAAATTTGAACTTTAGGAGAGAAGAGAATGTGGGCCATGCATGAAGACAACGACTCACAAAAGCACACAAGTGGTTCTACCACAGAACTATTAAAGAAGAATAGAGTTAATGCTCTGGAATAACCAAGTCAAAGTCCTGACCTTAATCCAACAGGAAATTTGACTAATACCTTGAAGCTGGTGTGCAGGACTAATCACCTGGAAATGCTGAGCTACACAAGCGGGCCGTCCCACATACTGAAAGCACAGGTTAGCAATTTTTCCCCAATCATAGATATGGAACACTGAATCATTTTTCTCAATAAATAAAATCTGATGATGTTTTGGGTCAAATTTAAGGGTTCATAAACTTTTAAGCACCACCTACTGTTTGTAACATGGTGTAAGGCACGTGGTTCAATTTAGCTGGTTCTGATTTTGGTGGTTGTCACATACAGCAGAGCTTAAACGTGATACAAAATGAATCTATACTAGTTCAGACACAAAACACCCGGAAACAACATTAAACAGACATATGGTTTAATGATCTTTATCACACACACATATAATTCCAGCATTCATTCACTTATTATATAATTAATGTTACAGAATTAATGATTTAGCACACAAATTTTTCTACACAGCCTCACAATTATTACTAACAACACCAGAATCACAGAACCAGCCCCGGCCAGCACAGCTGACAGCACGATAACCCACACTGGGACAGAAGTCCACTGCTTATCTACAAAACAAAAGCACACATACACACACACACCATCAGTTCAGTAATACATTGCACCAGTATAATGACTCCTATGAAAAACTCTATTAAGCTTCAAGGGTAGAGAGGTACTTGCTGTTAACCTTTCATGATAGCTGCCTGGCGTATTTCCACTAGGTGCAGTACATGCCAAAACACTAGGGGGCAGTGAAGGCACTCAGCTTCGTCAAAACCGCAGGAAGCTTTGAAGAAAGGCTGTGTGATCACAAAAATGTGTTCCTGCTGCTGCACAGTGACGGATATGCTGGAGATCAGTATTACATTCTGACAGTCGATATGGAACCTAATTCGAGACCCGTATGTCCATGCATAGTTAAATGCTGGACAAACTGAATAGTCTGCCCTCTAGTGGGAGCCTCCAGTACCACGCATAGCACATGGGTAAGTATGTGAACAGTTATGTTAATTACACAGCCGGTGGTCTACACAAACACATGACCAAACAGCGAGTATATCTCTACCCCAGGAGCCTCACTAGATACAGACCTTGGACAGTCACTGTGTAGGTGTGAATGAGCTCTTCATTTCTCTGGGTCATTATAGTATAAACTCCACTGTCTGATGGAGTCGTCCCTCTCAGCTCCAGAACAGACGTGAGTGAAACTCTCTGAGCGTATTCGTCTTTACACTCCAGCGATTCTCCATCCACCGTACATATCTGACCACTGAAGGGTCCGGCTGCACCTGTACCGTTATAACACACCTTCACCGGCTCGGATATCCGCAAATCCAGCTCCAGAGATTCCCCAGCAGTTAGGTGGACTGGAGTATTCCCAGCTGAGAAGAAGAACAGGCACATGGTCAGCTCTGTGCAGGTCTGACATAAAGCAGTGTTCACCTGAGGAACCCGATGGACACTTACGCTCAATCTGAAGCTGCACGTCACTGATGTCTCTGTTATTGCAGGTGCACGTGTACCAGGTCCTCTTACTGTAATCAACTTCAGTGATGGTGAGGGAGGGATCCCCCTCCAGGTACTGATGATGGGACATCTGAAATCCCTCCTTCCACTGGCACATAGTCTGATTACACTGAGCAAGGATGTCATGGGGTTTATGGGACACGGTCCATGTGACCAAACCAGCACATCTCTCTGAGCAGTGGAGAATAGCAGAGTCATTTAGCTTGATCTTTACTACAGGAGAAAACAACGGAGACCCTGGAAGAGGAGGAAAGGGACATAGTGATTAATCTGAAAGATCCGCCACACACACACACACACACACACACACACACACACACACACACATACATATATATATACATATATATTATATATATAAAAGCGAATATCAGCTGGGATTGGATTTGGCATGTACTGGATGTAGCCACATCAGTGTTCAGACACCCTTGATGCAAAGAACTGGTCAGTTGGTCCAGATTTGGTGGATGCCTTCCCTGGCACCATTCCGAGGAGAATTCCCTGTAGACTGGGATTTTATCCACTGCTGGTAGACCCGTATGACCGTACGCTTCCATACACCTGCAGATTCAGCTACTATATATATCAATAAACCTTATCCCAACATAAAGACTTTATGCCCATTTCCAATCAGTCACATCATCTCACTATTGTCCTATAAGATTTTATTATCCGTTTTTCTTTTGAAGTCCATTTTAAGGTCTTCTTTTGGTCTTCTCTTTTTAATTACTAAATATGTAGCACCACAGAAATTTTGTTTTTATATGCATTTCAAAATTTCCTCCTGTAGTAAATTACCCAACAGCTTGTACTCCTTTCAACTGCAAATTAGTTCACAAAAAAATAGTGTCTGTTATTACATACAAAAAGTAAAATCCTAAAGAGGATTAAAAATACCTGATTTTGCACTCTTACCAATAATGACTGTAAGAAGCAGTGAGGGCAGGAGACAATATCCGATGCTGCTGGACTGCATCTGTGTTTTCCTAATGCATGGAAAATAGATTTCTACAATCCATCAATTCCCAGATTCACTTCTGTGAGGTTAGCTTGCATGTACAGCCAACAGTGATGTGGCTCTTTGGAATAGAAGACAAATACACCCCTTGGAAGATAGGCTGTGGGGGGAAAAGAGCAACAAGAGGGTAAGTAAAACTATATGCATATAGATACCACCAGGAGCCAATGGGAGGGGACAGTTCTGTCAATAACTTACTTTAGGCTTAAATAAGTAAGCTGAAGTCAATAACTAGGATGGAGTGATGAAAACCCATGTTCATAAAGTCGTTCTGTACTTCAAACCTGCATTGCTATGTGGTCCCCCACAGTGTCGAGTGTATTTGACTCCCATCAAATTTTTCCACTTCACTAAAGTCATATAAACTCGGATTAAGAGACTGAAAACTTTTTTAAATGCCAGTTGAAATCACAAAAACTGAAATTTGATAAGTAAAGGTTGATGGAAAAAAAAAAGTTCATTCATTTCTTACAACGTGCTGGTGAGTTTGTTGTCATTTTTGACTTACCTCCGTGCCGCTGATGCAATCCATACGCCGTTATGATCTCATGGCAGTTGTTAAGCAGCTGCAGTTTTTGAAAAACAGGCACCACAGTTGAGTGATTCTTTGATGACAGAGCTTAACAACAGAGCTTGATCCTCATTGGCTAGAAGTCCTGCTGACAAACTGTATTAAACCGTGTAGAATTCCTGCTTATTTTAGTGATGTTGGGCTGTGTGCTTCATTCCTCCAAACTTCACTCTACAAAATAAGCCACATATGGACGGGATTACTTTCAAACTGCATGCGCTGCAAGTTTTATAATAGTCTTATATCAGCAACACCCTCGGACCACCCAGATCACCTTTTTTCATACAAGATGTCACTTGTTTTTTTTTTCTCCTCAAACTTTTATTTCCTCGACTTTTATTTTGGGAAAATACATTTTACTGAAAATGGTGTTGCTGGCATTGGAAACTTTTTCATTCATTCATTCTTCTGAGCCACTTATCCTTCTGGGTCGCAGGGGTTTTTGAAGCCTCTCTCAGCGCTTACTGAGGACAGGCCACTAGTCTAGACATCTAATTAGGTATTAGGTAGTTCACAGGGGATTTTATTTTTTTATTGTGAGCTAAAACTAGCATAGTTAAATACTACTAGACATACTTTTCCTAAATCAGTTCTGACAATCTGTTACTCTTGGCAGCATAGGGTATGTTTCAGAATGCCTGCCAAATTACGTTTTGCATATCCAGATTAATTTTTTTGATAGTCTGGACAGGAAAAATATACACAAAATATTTTTTTTTTTGTAATTCAGATTTGAACTACACTTAAAAGGTGTCTCAGTCTGGACCTTCTGTTCACTCAAATCAGATTTCCAAGTGTCTTTTGTGTAACTCTAAATGCGACAAATGATGTTAAATCCAGAGTAATGAAAGTGCTGGGATTCAGGAAGAGCACTGAAGAGTTGTGAAACATGACTTGACAGGGCCATGAGAGCAAAACTGGACTAGACTAATTAGGAGGGTGAGATGATCTGTCTCACACCTCTGTCTCTCCTGCTTCAGTGTGTGAAAGTCTCATCACCAGTGTGTCTCTGAACAGTGATGTCCTCAATGAGTGCCAGCCCCATTGACAGATGGCTGCATGGGATGGATTATCACAGGACACCATTAGGAACCTCTACAGCTCCATACCGAGACGTCTGGTGTGTTGGGTTAGCAAACACAGTGGCCCGACGCCATACTGAGAGACAGACTTCTGTATGTGTAGCTCAATAAATATTGATCATATCAGTCTAAATTCATCATCAGTTATTGATCCTGGTCACCTTTATCTTCCTTCCCAACACACCTGCACTCCCACACCTCCTTCTGGGTGCAGCTATTTTGTTGATAAGTGTATTTCGGGTCCATTCAACTTATTTTGAAGACACTATTTCGGTCAGCACGCAGACCTACATCAGCTAAAACACAAGTTTGGATAGTAAGTGTAAAAAGTCTGTATTTACCAGGTAGCGATGTGGAGGTTGCGGTCATCTTCCAACCCAGTAGCTTAGGCATTAGTGATAGTCTGTGTTTAGTACTTGTATTGGTGGACATTCTCCTCCTCAAACATCCCCTAAACAAAGACTTGAGCTTCTTACACTGGCTAATAACTTTATAGGAGTGTCCTTCTTTTGAACTGGTCCAATGTAAGGAAGTGCTTAAGGGAAATACAGCTGTTGTGGGAAAATGTAAGAGTTTATGATGATTTCCCCTGTGGGAAAGTCCTAAGTATTACCCCTCAGGGATTTCCTGTGCAGCATACTGTGGGAAATGCTTATAGGTAATCTTATACCGACACAAGCCGTGCAAGTGGCCACAGAAACGTGGCACACGGGTGGGTGTTAGCACAAGGCTAAAGGCTAGTCCGCACAGACCTGCACTTCCATCCATCCTGCTGGCCAACATCCGCTCGCTGGAAAACAAAATGTACTGAGACTGAATTTAACCACACATAACGTAAGGTGAGAGACTGCTGTGCCCTCATCTTCACCGAGACGTGGCTGAACTCCACTGTTGCAGATAGCGCTATTAGCATGGAGGGGCTAACAACATTCCTTGCGGACCGGAGCCACACTCTCAGCAGCAAATTACAGGGAGGTGGTGTGTATATCTACATCAACAACAACTGGTGCAATAATGCTAAAGCTGTCTCGAGCCATTGTTTAGAAGATGTTGAGTTTCTGACGCTAAAATGTCAACCATTTTACCTGCCGAGGGAAAACTACCAAGTACGTTCACCCCAGTGCAAACACAAAGGCAGCACTGTCCACTCTGTGCCAGTCTGTCGAATGCCAATCCGGACTGTGTTTACATCATAGCAGGAGACTTTAACCAGGCCAACCTGAGGACTGTACTACCACATTACCACCAACATGTGAACTTTGCAACCTGAGGAGAAAACACACTAGACCCGGTGTACACAGACATCCCCCAACCCCACCTTGGAAACTTGGACCATCTCTCTGTTATGCTCATTCCAGCATACAGGCCACTGCTGACCAGAAGCAAGCCAGCTGTGAAGCAGATAAGGACCTGGCCAGAGGGAGCAGTTTCAGCATTTCAGGACTGTTCTAAATGCACAGACTGGAATATGATCAGAGGGGCTGCCACTGTCATTCATCACATCAGCTTGGAGGAGTATGCTGAGTCTGAGACAGGATATATGTCCAAGTGTGTGGAAGATGTGACTGTTACCAGAAACATCACCACACGCACCAATCAGAAACCCTGGCTCACCGGAGAGGTGCATGCTCTTCTGAGAGTCTGGTGACAAGGATGCTCTTAGATCTGCTAGAGCTATCTCAAACCGGAATGTAAGAGCAGCAAAGCGTGGACATTCAGGGTCACTTCACTGGCTCCAAAGACTCCAGGTGCTTGTGGCAGGGTATCCAGTCGATCACAGACTATAGGCCACACCCACCACCTAGCAATGACAGCACTGACTTCCTTAACATACTCAACACCTACTTCAGCAGGTTCAAGGAAAGCAACACCGCCCCAATAATGCTCTGTCTTGACCCGACTGACATCCAGAGGGCCCTGCGTAAGGTCAACCCTCGGTTAGCTGCAGGTCCTGACAACATTCCAGGGTGTGTACTTAGGGAATGTGCTGACCAACTGGCGAATGTCCTTGCAGTTTCCCTGACGTCTCGCCTGCATCCCTGTTTACGTTCCTGGTTTGCCCCTCTTAATAATAAATCCTTCAACAGCCTCTACCATTCACGTCCTGTTTTCACCAGATCCTGATAGTTGGTCTCTTGTGTTAGCAGTGTCCTTTTTGTTTTCAGGAATTTTACCACTTCCTTGAAAGTTGTGTACATGTATTTGTTTTGAAGAAATAGATGTCTTGGGATTAAACTCAAAATGATATAAAACTGCTTATACATATCAATAAACACTCTCTGTTTGCTGAGACTTCTTTTATATTCTTATTCGTCTATACACATCACCTAATAATACCTTTGTGTGGGGAGTTTGGTATAACTGTATGTAGCACCCCTTTCCCTAGAACCAATGTTAGTTAAGACATAGGGGAGGGGGCTATGGGCTCAAAGTATTAGAGGGTGATGCAGGTTAGCACTACAGAGGAAAACTACCAAATCTATAGCGAAGAATATATTTATATTTGTTTCTGAAGAATGAGACCAGACACAGAAAATAAAACAAAGCTGTGGTTGTTATTCACTTCCCTTCTTTCTTAGCCCCAAAATGATATTAAATTGACAACAAAGATGAAACAAAAATGTTCACAAAAAAATAAACAAAAAGTTAACCACTCCTCAGCTACGCGACGAAATACTTGACCTTCCAAAATACACAATATGCACAATCACCAAACCCTTTGTCCCAAAAAGGTAATTGAAAAATCAAAACATTGATACAAATATTTAAAACCCTGCAGCTAGTCAACAGCAGATACATTACAACAGGACATTAACTTCTGAACCATTTACACTCTTCCAGAAATAACGAACTTGGGCCCACACACATGCACCCACACACACTCAACAACCAACCGTAGCAGGCTTGTATGATGCTCGGGTGCGGTGTGACTAAACCGTTAGCCCCTTCTACTCAGATGAGCCAAAAGACTCGACTCACGGAATCGACTCAGACGAACAAGGGAGTAGTAACGAAGTGGCGAGAGTCCTGGGGTTTCCTCCCAACAGCGCAACTTCATCAGCGGACCCGCACAGCTCCTCAGCCGCGGGGGGGTCTGTCTGACCTTGTCCTCCGAACTCTCGGGATCCTGAGGAGTACTACTGAACAGTCCACGTCACGAGTGCCGCCATTTTCAAGCGCGCGGTTAAACGGCCACCGACTCGCATTAGCCGGCTAGCTACAACCAGCTAAACTGCTACAACCAAGTTAGCAGCTACCACAAACTGAACCTCTCTTCACCTTTCGCTGGGAAGAGAAATGGGTAAACATTACTCTGGCCCTTCTCTCCGGCTAGCTGGGCTTTTCCCCTTCTCTCTCTCTCTTCTTCTCCACCTGCTAACTCACTCTGCACCCCCGTTTCCTCTTGACTCCCCACCCCTCAACCAACAGAAATCGAAGAGTGATGGATTGACATACTTAATAACCTATTAACAGTATAATCGGGTTCCAGTATGGGGAAATAAGAGATCTCCCCCTACTGTCCACAGAGGAAACATCATCACAAAACAACATATAAACGCAAGAATTTAAAACACAGTTGCTTAGACAAACGGCCAAAACATTAATAAATGTAACCAGGGATGCAGTTGCATAAATGGTCCAGTAAGTGGTGCTAGAGTGTTTCTAGCATAATTGCCCTCAGAGTTAGTGTAGAACAGGGTTTCTCAACCGGTGGGCCGTGGACCACCAGGGGTCCGCGAAGCACCCTCTAGGGGTCCGCAGGCTCATCCTCAGAGGGAGACAGTAGTCTGTAGTGAGCACTATAAATCATAAATAAGTACACGTGAAAATAAATTTAGAACGAGTAAAATTGATAGATTAATAATGTTCAAATTATAATAATTAATATAAAAGCACACTAAGAAAAAAAGGCCCCGAAGTAATTACAATTAAACGTCATCAGTTCAAGGCCACGGCACCCTTTTTTTCCAGACAGTTAACTAGCTAGCTAGCTAACGAGATGGAGACGTTTTTAAAACGACACAGGAAAAGCAAACCTGTTCTTCAGAAAAAGCAAAAAATCCGCAAGTACGACCCAGACTACATCAAATATGAATTTGCGCAGGGGGAAGAAGGTGATGTTAACCCAAAAGCCCAGAGTTTGAAGTGTGGTTGGACTCTTTCAAATGAAGCCCTAAAACCTTCAAAACTAAAGCAGCATCACGACACCAACACCCTACACGCCAGTAGAGCACTTTCAACGAAAATGCGACGGACTGCAGCTCCAAAAGAAAACAATCGCTTCCATCACGTCGCAGTCCAAGTGTGCCCTGAAAACTAGCTACCTCGTAGCCAGACATGTTGCACAGAGTAAAAAAAACTTTTGCGATCGCTAAGGAATTGGTGCTGCTGGCTTTTGTGGATATGTGCCACAAGATGGTTGGGGAAGCTGCGGCAAAAAAAATGGCTGAAGGTACCGCTCTCCAATGATAGCATAAGTAGACAGATTGTTGACATGGGGGCTGACATACAGAATTACAGAAAGTCCACATTATGCTGTGCAGCTAGATGAGTCGACTGATGTTAGCAACGCGTCTTTACTGCTGGTTTCTGTGAGGTACATCTGGGACAGTACCTTTCATGAAGACATGCTTTTTTGTGGTGAGCTGCCTACCAGAACAACAGCAGAGGAATGCTTTCGTTGTATCGACAGGTACTTCTGTGAAAATGGTCTTGAGTGGAGCAAATGTGTGGGGGTCTGCACGGATGGTGCAGCTTCAGTGACTGGGAGGCACAGTGGCGTCGTCAAACAAATCCTTGATGGGGCACCCAGCGCTAAATGGACGCACTGTTTCCTACACCGTGAGAACTTGGCATCAAAAAGTATGTCACCAAAGCTCCACGAAGTGATAGATGTGGCCGTCAAGACAGTGAACTCTGTGAAGAGAAATGCTGTGAACTCCAGATGTTTTTCTGCATTGTGTGACAGTATGGAAGCTGAGCATATTCAGCTGTTGTATCACAGTGAGGTGAGGTGGCTGTCAAGAGGGCTGGTCCTCAATCGATTGTTTAAGCTCAGATGTGGGAGCCAGTGTTTTCTGTCAGAGAAAAAATCCCCACTGGCTCACCACTATGCTGATGTAAACTTTCTAGCCAAACTAGCCTACCTGGCTGATATATATATATATTTTTTTTACAACTGAACTAGCTCAACCTGTCAATCCAAGGGAAAAAACAGCAGCATCTTTTTGGTTTCTGACCAGATTGAAGGATTCAGGAAAAAACTGACTTTGTGGTCCAGGCAGGTTAAGGAAGACATGTTTCTGCTTTTAGGTGAAGTTTTGGAGAGCTCTCCACATGTCAATGTCACCAATACAGTCACCAATCACCTGTCACAGCTGACCGAGAAGATCATGGAATACTTTCCAGAGGATCCCAGATATATCAAAATCTTTGGATTTTGGACCCCTTTTCTATTGACCCTGCTGATGTTGTACTTCCCACAGAGCTTGAGACTCAGCTAATTGAACTGTCATCAGGCATCAGCTTGATCTGGGTTCTTTTTGGATCAGTGTTTCAAAGGAATTCCACTCTCTTGCTGTCAGGGCCATAAGGCTTCTTTTGCCATTCACAACCACATATTTATGTGAGTCTGGTTTTCTACTGTGGCCACAGCCAAGCCAAAATCCAGGAACAGACTGAAGACAACTCTGGATGCCACCTTAAGGGTCTGTCTCTTATCCACCCCACCAAGAGTGGATCTTCTGGTGACTCAGAGGCAAGCTCAACAATCACCTTGATGCTGCTATTAAATTAATAAAGACATGATTACATTTTGCAGAAAACTGACAGATTTATATATATACTCTTATGCTGGGAATATGTTATTGTAAATAGAATATTTATGGTGTGTGTTTATGGTTATCACAGATGTGGAGTCTTGGCTGCTCAACACACTGGACCTGTTCTTGTTCTTATATGACTATTCTTGTTGGAGCTATGGCTAAGAGGACCAATCCCCTCTCACATTCTACTTGTTTAAAATCTGTACATATCTTCTGTGACTGAACTGAAATGGATGATATATTCCAAGCCATTTTACACAACCCAGATCTCACGTTTTCAGTGTCAGCACTTGAGAAATAAAAGTTAAAAACAGTTTTACACAAAAGTTGAGTTTTGTTTTCTTGGGGGCCTTGATGCTTTCAAGTTGTAAACACGTGGGCCATAAGGTAGAAAAGGTTGAGAACCCCTGGTGTAGAAGAAGCCGAGACTCAGTACAGAGATGGAAGCTGTTGGTGTAGAAGTGTCCAGGAGGTGTGCAGCACAAATAAAGTAAAATAACCAAAAATCATCTCTCTCTGCCTCATCTGTAACCTCTCCTCAAGTCATCACAATAAACTTTACAATCGGGCTACATGTATATGCTTGCATAGTACACTAGAACATTACTGGTAAGCACTACTACATATTTACCTATGCATTACTACACGTCTACCATCAAATAAAGCGGTACCTTCATTGTAGCTAATACTTTTCCTTATTCTGTGTATTTTGGTTAAGTGCAAACTGTCATATGAGCAACATCAAAGTCTCAGAGAGATATTGGGAATTAAAGCTAAAAAACTAAAAACAACTGAGAAGTAAGTAGTTTAATGTAGCATTTGATATGAATCCATTCTAACTGGACTTTAATACAAGCATCTGAAAAAGTAGAAACCCACCTCTGTCTTCAACTGCTGCTCAGATGAGAGGTCAGTTGGATGTGCAGCATGCCGTCTCCAGATGTGCTGCTGTAGTCCACATTTAGATACAGGTATGTGAGTGTTAAAAGCCACTGTGATATTAAACTCACACTGAGAGTATGCAGGTGTTAGACCACTTCCCAGAAAGCACATTCGTTCCAGCATCAGGAATTAAAACCGAATCCTCCAGGTTAACTTCACACTTCCTCTCCAGTTACGCCCCCGTACTGAGGAAGTGTGTACTTTAGAAAGGTATACACTGCTGTCAGTTCTGATTCATTCAGTCAAACAGAACCTGTTACACACTCCTCCCTATCAGTCTGACTTTGGGTCATGGGAACTGTGGTAGCCATGGTGGATCTGTGTGTCTGAAACCCTTACAGTTCTGCTTTAAAGTTTTGAAAATTTTCCCACTGTGGGACCAATAAAGGATTATCTTATCTTCACAGTTTCAGAAATCATTCTGTGACGTCCTGTATAAATGTAACCTAGAATACGATCAGAACCTCTTTTAAAGTCAGACCTGTAGATAAACAGAACCCAATAAATACAGCAGTAATACAATTTTAAATTAATTTTAAATACAGTAACCCTACACTAAGTGATCATTGTTGGTAAAAGTATGTGCACCTCTGCTTTCAGATACTAGTGGGACCCACTTGAGCAGCAATGACTCAAACCAAATGGTTCCTGTAGGTGTTTATTAGTCCTGAACATTGACTTGGAGGACTCTCGGTCCCCTCCTCCTTATAGACCTACTTCAACCCTGTTATGTTGGTGTGTTTTTAGGTTCCATCACCACATTCCTTTGAGATTAAAATCTGGACTGACTCAGCTGTTCCGTATGTCCATTCTTTAAAGGCCAAGCTGTTTTTATGTTGTTCGGTATTCTGCCAGACATACCTTCAGTTGAGTTTCAGTTCAGGAAGGAAGTCCCAATATTCTCCTGTAGAATTTCTGTAGGATTCAATTCAGAATGCATTGCTCCATCAAATGATGGTAAGCTGTCCTGGTCTAATAACCTGAATTAATTACTTATGAAACTTTCTAATCGGTCTAATTGTTCTCAGTCACAACCTGCACACAAATGGTGGTACTTTTCACGTTTTTTATTGCACTGAATAACATCTGTAGTTCAAGCTAGAAACAATAAGTGGTCCAAAAAATATGTCAAAATTATTGTTTTTTATTTTATTCTTTTTTTTTGCTTGAAAGTATGTCAATATGTAAATTTGTACTAAGTGAGACAGGTGTACTAAACAAGACAGGTGTGCACCGCTGGGTAACACCAACACCAGAATTTGGCAATACTTTGCAATGAGTGTGTGTGACTGAGGGGTTTAAATGCAGACAGAGGAAATTGTGCATCATCTTTAGAAGAGGCTTCCTTCTGGTAAGACAGCTCTGCAGACCAATTTAATACAGTGTGCGGCATATGGTCTGATCACTGACACGATGACCCCCCAGCACCCCTTTAACCTCTGCAGCGATGCTGGCAGCCCTCCTACATCTATTTTCAAAAGACAACCTCTGGATAGGATGCTGAGAACATGCACTCAGCTTCTTTGGTGGACCATGGCCAGGCCTGTTTTGAGTGGACCCTGTCCTGTTAGAGCAGCACTTCTCTTTTTCATATCCTCAGAGAGTTCTTGATCATGAGGTGCCATGTTGAACTTCTGGTGAGCAGTATGAGAGAGTGTGAGAGCGATAACACCAAATTTAACCCACCTGCTCCCCATTCACACCTGAGATCTTCTGACACTAACGGGTCACATGACACCAGGGAGGGAAAATGGCTAATTTGGCACAGTTTGGTCATTTTCACTTAGTGAGTGTATTCACTCTCATTGCTAGCGGTTTAGACATTATTGACTGTGTGTTGAGTTATTTTGAGGGCACAGCAAATTTACACTGCTGCACACTGACCTCTGTACACTGTATCAAAGTGTCATATCTTCAGTGTCACATGAAGATATGATTTTCTTAAAGACATAATTTCATTTTCTTAATATATATAAATTAAGAATAACAAAGAAGACTAGAAAAAAAACATTATATATATATATATATATATATATATATATATATATATATATATATATATATATATATATATATATATATGGGGATATGGGAGATATATGTTCTTCTTTATTTAGTAACTTAGTATTAATTGGTATCACTGTAGATGTTAAGTAAGTACTGTAGTCCAGGACAGGTGGTCCTTATGTTGCAGAGTAAGAATTTCATTGTACAGTGCAACTGCTTGTTTCTCTGTACATAGGACATTAAACCTCTAAATCTTCAATCTTGGACTTTTAATTGGAGTGGATGGATACATGGGTTCATATTATCCAGCATGTTCACTATGTAAACAGAATTCTCAAATGGTGTCAAGTAGAACATCATTTCAGTTTCAACAAAAATGCAGCCTGAACAAATTCTACAAGTGAGACATGTATGAAACAAGATCACATAGTACAACACTAAAAAGTAGAAATGGAAACAATTCTATTTTATAAAGTCTAGTGGTTACAAGTTTTTTCATGTTGTGTTTTATTAAAATACTGTTGCAGTGGTGAACCCCAATGTATTATCACCACTCTACTCAAGTTTGTTTCAAACTTGTGTTACTGCTTTCTATTTAGTACATTAAGTAGTCTTAGTAGTTTTGCTGCCTTGTTGGATAATGGCCATGTGTCCTGCTACTGGCACGTTCACGTCATCTGTATAACTTTAAGGCAAGTAAAATAAAAGGGTAGTGTTTGAACTGATGAACACTGGACTAATACTCATCATAAACTGAAGCTAAACAGGAAACAACATACACTGGGTTTGGCACAACGTACATTTGAAGAAGTGAAAAAGTTTTTGAATTAAGTAATCTGTTGCTTTTCAGTGAAAAAGCTATCTGGACAGCCGCAGTCCATCACGGCTGAAGGATTTAAAAAAAAACCCTACCCCTAAACAAATAAGCATTGCATTCAGCTGAGTAAACATTACATTAGAGGATCTTACAAATCAGCATCGGAACAGTATGATGCTAACTAGTTCCGCAGTGTCAGACCTTTAATTTGTGTTGTAGGCACGTGTGGTGGTAACATGATGGTGCTGGACCTGTGGGGTGTGAGTGAAGGGATCCATAGGTTAGGAAGAGGTGTGAAGGAAGTAGCTGAATCTGCAGGTGTATGGAAGCGTACGGTCATACGGGTCTACCAGCAGTGGATACAATCCCAGTCTACAGGGAATTCTCCTCGGAATTGGGCCAGCGATAGCATCCACCACATCTGGACCACCTGACCAATCATTTGATGCAAGAGTGTCTGAACTCTGACGTGGCTGCATCCAGTACATGCCAAATCCAGTCACAGCTGTCATTGATGCCGGTGGACGGTCCCCTTAACATTACTTTAGCATCAGTAGTTTTAGCCCAGATGTAAATAAAATCTGAAACTTTGAGGGAATAATACCCAGACCAGGACTGTTTTTAAAATCCACAGGAGTATTAAATGGCTGGATGTAGATGGACAGGATTGGGTAAAACGTTCCCTGATGTCAGCAGCTATTAGCACATGAACTGTTGAACACTACTTTAACATGGAGTTCATGTTTCTTACTACCCATGGTAGACCCGTGATAAACCTTAAAACTTATAGACAATATTGAAATTTTTAGCATATATAAATATTATAATCTTGTGGCGAATGGCCGGCTCACGCAGGCTCTCTGTGTCTCTGCATGACGTCGGTATGTGTCAAGGTCAGAACGGCCAATGAGAAGAGCTGAATTTGCATACGGCGGTGTTGGGTTGTTGCAGGACTTATAAACATGTTGTGTTGGGTCGTTGCCAGTTCATTCTGTGTGTTGTTTATGTAAACAAGTGCTTTTTGGGATCCTAAGGGGGTGATAATGTGCGTGTGTTGATTATATACTGTGTACGAGATTACCTGTGATATTAGTGGCCTGGCTGCATTTGCGGCCATTCAGCAACCTACATGGGTCCTGTTCTGCTCTTAGCTCCTCCCATTTGGGAAGTGCTTCTTGCTCTACAATAAAAGAGCTAAAGTGTTTCCCACCACCTCGGCTGCGTCTTTTCAAACGCCACAATATATATAAAAAGTCATGGGCTGGAGGTTAGGGAACCAGTCTTGTGACTGGAGGGTTGCTGGTTTGATTCCCTGAATTGACAGTAACGAATGAAGCGCCCTTGAGCAAGGCACCTAACTCCCAACTGCTCCCTGGGTGCTATTGATAGGGCTGCCTGGGGTGCTATGGATAGGGCTGCCTGGGCAAGGGTTAAATGCGGAATACAAATTCCTCTGTGTGTAAAAGCACAAATGGCAAATGACTCAAAACCTCTCTACTCAGAGAATGATTGGCGTCACCTAAATTCATTTAATTAAATATATATTTGTATATATGAGCAGCTACCCAAAAAAAAACAATTAAAAGTGAAAGTTAATAATTTGTTAGTGACATTTTCCAGAGATTAAATGTATTATAGGCACTTGCAAGCTTGCAAGTTTTATTAATCAAAGAATGCTGGTCCTTCACACTGTATCACCATCTGGATCATGAGGAGACGGTTTCATTTCATTCAGTGTTGTTCACCCTGAGTGAGAAAATCAGAAATTAACATAAATATCACGACTTTTTCTTCTGTAAAAAAACACAGACATATTGTGTTAAGATTATTTTCTCTTATGTTTGAGACTATCAAGCAGTATTTGTTACATAATTTACGGTAACCAGCCATGATTATTCATACTCTGGCAGTCATGTCAAACATGTTTATATAAATTTAACATTAACAACAAATAGTTTTCTTCAAAATATGACTATTATTTTATTTTGTTCCATCACATTTCAAACTCACCCACAGCCAGTAGATTAGAAAACTAATGACAACGCCAATACCAATGCCAAATGCCTGTTGATTGCTCCTACAGATAATAGACTTTGTTAGAATTATTTGCCAGCAATGAAAAAAGAACAATTTATAACCACTTTTAAATCACATTAAAAACTTTTTAATACAAGCTAATACAGAGTTTAGGCTTTACTGTAAATCTAGGGGTTAAGGGTTTAGTGTGAATATAGGGGATAGGCTTAAGTGTAAATGTAAGGGTTTGGGTTTAGTGTAAATGTAGGGGTTAGGGGTTTAGTGTAAATGTAGGGGTTAGGGGTTTAGTGTAAATGTAGGGGTTAGGGCTTAGTGTAAATGTAGAGATTAGGGGTTTAGTGTAAATGTAGGGGTTAGGGGTTTAGTGTAAATGTAGGGGTTAGGGGTTTAGTGTAAATGTAGAGATTAGGGGTTTAGTGTAAATGTAGGGGTTAGGGGTTTAGTGTAAATGTAGGGGTTAGGGGTTTAGTGTAAATGTAGGGGCTAGGGGTTTAGTGTAAATGTAGGGGTTGGGGTTTAGTGTAAATGTAGGGGCTAGGGGTTTAGTGTATAGTAGGGGTTAGGGGTTTAGTGTAAATGTAGGGGTTGGGGTTTAGTGTAAATGTAGGGGCTTGGGGTTTAGTGTAAATGTAGGGGTAGGGGTTTAGTGTAAATGTAAGGGTTAGGGGGTTTAGTGTAAATGTAGGGGTTGGGGTTTAGTGTAAATGTAGGGGTTGGGGTTTAGTGTAAATGTAGGGGCTTGGGGTTTAGTGTAAATGTAGGGGTAGGGGTTTAGTGTAAATGTAAGGGTTAGGGGGTTTAGTGTAAATGTAGGGGTTAGGGGTTTAGTGTAAATGTAGGGGCTAGGGGGTTTAGTGTAAATGTAGGGGTTATGGGTTTAGTGTAAATGTAGGGGTTAGGGGGTTTAGTGTAAATGTAGGGTTTGGGGTTTAGTGTAAATGTAGGGGCTAGGGGTTTAGTGTAAATGTAGGGGTTGGGGTTTAGTGTAAATGTAGGGTTTAGGGGTTTAGTGTAAATGTAGGGGTTAGGGGTTTAGTGTAAATGTAGGGGTTAGGGGTTTAGTGTAAATGTAGGGGTTAGGGGGTTTAGTGTAAATGTAGGGTTTGGGGTTTAGTGTAAATGTAGGAGCTAGGGGTTTATTGTAAATGTAGGGGTTAGGGGTTTAGTGTAAATGTAGGGGTTAGGGGTTTAGTGTAAATGTAGGGGCTAGGGGGTTTAGTGTAAATTTAGGGGTTAGGGGTTTAGTGTAAATGTAGGGGCTAGGGGGTTTAGTGTAAATGTAGGGGTTAGGGGGTTTAGTGTAAATGTAGGGTTTGGGGTTTAGTGTAAATGTAGGGGCTAGGGGTTTAGTGTAAATGTAGGGGTTAGGGGGTTTAGTGTAAATGTAGGGTTTAGGGGGTTTGGTGTAAATGTAGGAGCTAGGGGTTTAGTGTAAATGTAGGGTTTAGGGGGTTTGGTGTAAATGTAGGAGCTAGGGGGTTAGTGTAAATGTAGGGGTTAGGGGTTTAGTGTAAATGTAGGGGTTAGGGGTTTAGTGTAAATGTAGGGGTTAGGGGTTTAGTGTAAATAAGATAAGATAATCCTTTATTGATCCCACAGTGGGGAAATTTACAATGCCACAGCAGCACAGAGGAAAGAACAGAAGTGTCAGGAAACACAAATAATAAATAAGATCTATATATACACAATAATTACAGAAAATATAAATAGTAGAAATAGATTCCTGAGTTTTTATTGCACATAGTTGAAATAGACTATTGTGGAAATAGTCTACTGTAGGAATAGACTAGTGTAGAAATAGAGTGGTGTAGAAATATACTACTGAGGGAAGCGGCTGTTATACAGTCTGACAGCCGGAAGGAAGGATCTGCAGTACCTCTCCTTCACACACCACGGGTGCAGCAGCTGGGCACTGAAGGAGCTGCCCAGCGCTTTCAGAGAGTGGTACATGGGGTAGGACAGGTTCTTCAGCATGTGTTTGAAATTCTCCTGCCCCCCACCACCTCCACTGGGTCAAGAGGACACCCCAGGGCAGAGCTGGACTTCCTGATGACTCAGTCTCTTTCTGTCAGCGGTGGAGATGCTGCTGCCCCAGCAGACCACCCCATAAATGATGGCTGATGCCACCACAGCATCGTAGAAGGTCCTTAGGAGCGCCCCCTGCACTCCAAAGGACCTGAGTCTCCTCAGGAGCGCCCCATACACTCCAAAGGCCCTGAGTCTCCTCAGGAGCGCCCCCTACACTCCAAAGGACCTGAGTTTTCTCAGGAGCACCCCATACAATCCTCAGGAGATGTAGTCTGCTCTGGCCTTTCCTGTAGAGTGCAGCAGTGTTGTCAGTCCAGTCCAGCTTGTGGTTGAGGTGAACACCCAGGTACTTGTAGGACCTCACTATCTCAATGTCCATTCCATGAATGTTTACAGGCACCGGAGGAGAGTGTTTGGCTCTGCGGTAGTCCACCACCAGTTCTTTAGTTTTTCCTGTGTTGATCTGCAGGCAGTTCCTCTGACACCATTCCGCAAAGTCCTTAGTCAGCTCTCTGTACTCCCTGTCATCTCCATCACTGATGAGGCCGACGAGAGCAGAGTCATCCGAGAAGTTCTGCAGGTGGCAACTGGCAGAACTGTACTTGAAGTCAGCAGTGTAGAGGGTGAAGAGAAAGGGAGCAAGTACTGTTTCCTGTGGAGCCCCCGTGCTGCAGACCACCATGTCAGACTGGCAGTCCCGTGTTCTCACATATTGTGGACGGTTTGTGAGGTAGTCCAAGATCCAGGTAGTGAGGTGATGCTCCAACCCTGTGCCCTCCAGCTTGTCCTTCAGGAGCATGGGTTGGATGGTATTAGAACATGATTCTCATGATATCAAAGAACATGATTCTCACAGTGCTCCCAGCGTTCTTCAGGCGAGGGAGAGATCAGTGTAGGGGGTGGAAGATGGCGTCCTCCACTCCGATGCCAGGTTGGTAGGCAAACTGAAGTGGGTCCATTGCTGGACTCACCAGGGGGCAAAGGTGGACAAGAAGCAGTCTCTCCAGGGTCTTCATCAGGTGTGATGTGAGTGCCACCGGCCTGTAACTGTTGAGGTCTTTGGGGTGTGGGGTCTTAGGCACTGGTACCATGTTTTCCACAGCTGTGGAACTCTCCCCAACCCCAGGCTGAGATTAAAGATGTGCCCAGCCACGCCGCACAACTCGTTGGCACAGGACTTGAGAAGCCTTGAGCTGATGCTATCTGGGCCTGCAGCCTTCCAGGGTTTGTTGTTGGAGAAACACTGGACAGTCTTGGTGGGTACAGTGTTCTCCACACAGAAGTTTACATAGTCTGTTATGCAGTGTGTCCCTCGATGTCCTCCCCGTAAGGATCACACAGTTCCTCCCACAGTGTTGTGTTGAAACAGTCTTTCAGAGCCTCCTCAGTCTCTGCAGTCCATTTCTTCACTGTGCGGGTGACGGCTGGTTCTCTGTGTACAAGAGGTTTGTACAGAGGCAGGAGATGAACCAGGTTGTGATCCGATCTTCCCAGGGGAGGGAGGGGTGATGAGTTATATGCCTCCTCTGTATTGGCATAAAACAGGTCCAGTATTTTATTGTCTCTGGTGTTGCAGGTAACATACTGGGTGAATGTAGACAGTGTTGAAGACGGAGAACAGGTGTTAAAGTCTCCAGAGATCAGAAGGAGGGCCTGTGGACGTTGGGTCCGAATCCTACTCACAGCTAGATGCAGGACATTACAGGCAGCATCAGCGTTGTTCCATATAGCAGTATATGTTTGAAAAAAAAAACCCTGAGACTTTAGCCTCCCCTGGTGTGTTGAAAGTAAACGTTTCTCCTTTTAAATGTGACCCGTAAACGGTCCGGGCAGAGTAGCTGAAAACGTAACCATTTGCAATACAGAGCTTTCTTAACTTCCTTAAAAGGTAGCACGCTTCTTTGCCAGACTGGCACTAAGGTCTGGGTATATTCTCAGGGGACACCTTTGTATTTCACCTCATGTCTTCTTGCCCATATTAGCATACGTCCCTTTTCCTGAAATCAATGAAAGCACACAACGAGTGGCCGCGACGGCCACCCTTCCTGATGTTTAGGAGCGTTGCGCTCTCTCCAGTTCTGGTGGTTTATCAAACAACTCTCTCCCAGCAACAATCTCCATTAGCATTTCGGAGGCAAACACAATCATGTCTTGGCCATATTGGGCACACTTCGGAGCATTAACAATTCTCGGGTTCGTTCTCGCAAGTTTTTCAAAGTTCTCACCAGCCAGAGATTCTGCTGTAGCCATACGATTCTGGAAGCTGTCAACAGTCTCTCTCAGAGCATTCACAGATGTCTCCAGGGGGCCAAGTGACTCTTGGATTAGAAGAGAGATGTCTTGCCTGAGGCTGAAGCATTATTTAGCTAGTTCAGAGATTAAGTGACTCATGGAGACCCCTTTAAAGTTTTTGCATATTCCGTTGCCGCCATTTTAAGCAGAGGTCATTGCCACTAGCTTAAAGAAGTAACAATCTGTCAATACTTTCTTTAGGCTAAATAAGTAAGCTGAAGTCCATAATTAAGGCAAGTAATGAAAACCCATGTTAATAAGTCAGCTGTACTTCAAACCTGCTTTGCTATGTACCAAGTAAAAAGTACAGATTTTCAACATTTATAGAAATATGGTTTAATGATCTTCATAAAACACATTTACAATTCCAGCATTTATACAGAACAACTTTTTATAGAATTAAAATTCATGATTTAAACTATATACAATTTAACAATGCTACAAAAGGTAGGTGGCTATACAATTAGGGGTCCTGCCTAAGGACTTCTACTGATTCAAAGACTGGTGTTTCCCAGCTACATGTTCTCAAAATCACAACTCTGAGTAACAGAATCATAAAAGCCCCGGCCAGCAAAAGCGGTGGTACAATAATCCAAACTGGTACAGAAATCCTCCAGTCTTTGTGTTGTTTATCTACAAAACAAAACAAACACACACCTGCATTACTGTCAGTTTCATTACTGTAGCAGCTTTTAGCAGTAAAATCGCTCTTAGGAAAAAGCAATATTAAGCTCTGAAAGTCTCACTAGATACAGACCTTGGACAGTCACTGTGTAGGTGTGGATGAGCTCTTCATTTCTCTGGGTCATTATAGTATAAACTCCACTGTCTGATGGAGTCGTCCCTCTCAGCTCCAGAACAGACGTGAGTGAAACTCTCTGAGCGTATTCGTCTTTGCACACCAGCGATTCTCCATCCACCGTACATATCTGACCACAGACGGGTCCGGCTGCACTTCTGCTGTAATAACACACCTTCACCGGCTCGGATATCCGCAAATCCAGCTCCAGAGATTCCCCAGCAGTTAGGTGGACTGGAGTATTCCCAGCTGAGAAGAAGAACAGGCACATGGTCAGCTCTGTGCAGATCTGATATAAAGCAGTGTTCAGCCTGAGGAACCCGATGGACACTTACGCTCAATCTGAAGCTGCACGTCACTGATGTCTCTGTTATTGCAGGTGCACGTGTACCAGGTCCTCTTACTGTAATCAGCTTCAGTGATGGTGAGGGAGGGATCCCCCTCCAGGTACTGATGATGGGACATCTGAAATCCCTCCTTCCACTGGCACATAGTCTGATTACACTGAGCAAGGATGTCATGGGGTTTATGGGACACGGTCCATGTGAGCAAACCAGCACATCTCTCCAAACAGGGGACAATAGCAGAGTCACGAAACTTGACCTTTACTTCAGGAGGTAATGACGGAGACACTGGAAGAGGAAAAAAAAAACAAAAAAAAAAACATACAGATAAATCTTGATGAGCCTGTATCGACCCCACAGCACTGCTGTGTCTGATCCACTCAGACTAGCACAACACACACTAACACACCACCAATCCAGTGTCACTGCAGTGCTGAGAATGATCCACCACCCACATCATACCTGTTCTGTGGTGGTCCTGACCATTGAAGAACAGGGTAATACAGTACACAGAGAAACAGATGGACTACAGTCTGGACCTGTACACCTACAGCTGGAATCTGATATCAAGCAAGAATCAAACATTTCACTTTCAAATCTCCATATATCATCTCCTCAGTTCCCAAACACTTACAGAGCTAATAGAGCTGACCACTGAGCTGAACATCATCCTGAACTATATTTACTAAAACGTGCTGCTGGTGTCAATGTCAAACTGGGCCGAGATTTTTCAGAAAACATGCCCAGTATTGACCTTTGATATCTTGCCTTTGTATTCTTTACAAATAACTAGGGGTTTTAATGATTTGAACACAGAACTCTCTCTCTACCCATCTCTCTCTCTCTCTCTCTCTCCCCCTCTCTCTTTCTCTCTACCCATCTCTCTCTCTCTCTACCCATCTCTCTCTCTCTCTACCCATCTCTCTCTCTCTCTCTACCCGTCTCTCTCTCTCTCTCTACCCATCTCTCTCTCTCAAAACATTAATAATCAAATTTGCTCATATGAAATATATATTACAATTTTAACTGTAATTCCATACTAAAAGTCATCAGTCATTAAGAAGACCAAAAAGACCCCAAAATTACTAATCTCGCAGACTTACCAATGATGACTATAAGCAGCACTGAGGGCAGGATACACCATCCAAAGCTGCAGGACCGCATGACTACACTACAGACAGAGAACACATGTGAACAGGTACTGAACAGGTGTAAAGTGATGAGCACAATCAAAGGAAAGATCATGTGCCCTTGAGTCCTCCACATTAGGCAGACAGGAAGTGGTTGGAAACAGGATATCTGTATGTTCGGATCCACTTCTGGACTTTTGTCCTAGACTGCTACTATTCTAGCGTGGTGTATGTGCATGCTCATATTGCTGTAGTAGTATGTACATGTCTGTGTTTTCTTAATGGTGTAGAGGGATGTGATAGGACAGTAAGGTCACATGGTAAGAAATAACCACTGATCTAAGGGAGCTCAGATGACATCCTTTACCTGTGACTGTTAAACTGCCTCACCGGAATCATGGTGGAGAATGACTTTCGGCATGCTCCTAGGCATGCTGGCTTCTCTCTGTGCTATGTCCAGTGAAGTCAAACATGTACATACTCGGAGTTAGCGCTGCCCAATGCGATGCCTTGGCAAGATTTTTTTCTGGGGTCCCTTGGATGGTTAAACCCCACAATAGACCTCAGTAGACATACCAAGGAATATGGAATGAGTTATTGTACTGCACATTTGTGCTGATAATTCCAATGACTTCCATGGCCACAGGTGTATAAAACCAGACACCTGGGTCTACAGACATTAATGAGAGAATGGGTCGGTTTATGACTTTAAACCTTTCTGGTTTTTATGTGTATTAGGTCATCAGTTGAATAACATATCAAATAAACAAAGAAAATCTATAAGATATTTCAAAGTATCTAAGAATATACTAGATAACTTGTCAATATTGCTATTTTACTAGTAGTTCATCAGACGCCAATGTCTGAATGATTGTAGAACACCATGTCACAATAATGTATCCCTTATATAACACTGCTGCTTTTAAACCTTATTGCTGGTCTGTATGATCTTAAACTGTTGACCCAACTGGAACCCTAATAACAACCCTTAATCATTCCATTGCACCAAAAGGACATCATTGGGAGCATTGTCTGGAAGTTTAAAACTTATGGCACTGCAGTAAACCTTCCTGGTCATGGGAAATAGCCCAACTGTAGGAGCAGTCTGCATGTTCAGGTGCTTGGTTTTATACACCTGTGGCCATGGAACTGATTGGAACACCTGAGTTCAGTGATTTAGACGGGTGACTGAATACTTTTGGCAATATAAGGTATATTTAAATTGTCACACTTCCGGGTCTTTCCTGCATCCGTGTCTCTCCAGACTCAGCTTCCCAGAGAGCAACGCTCAATGACGCCACACACGCATGCCCTCAGCCGCACAATCCACTCTGCTTTCCATCGCCAGGATTTTAGTTACAGCTGTACTTAATTTAGCTCGCCTATTTATACTCCTTTCTGTCGCTTACGCATTTGTGAAGCTTTGCCAAAGATTCGTTTGCAATCCTGAGTGTTTTCTATCTGTATCTGCTATTCCGGTTTTGATCTCTTTTTGTCCCTGTCTCTCCTGGTTCTGACCTCTGCCTGTCCCTGATTACGTTTTTGCTGTGCCCCTTATGTTGTACCGTGTGGTGCTTAGCTGAATTATCTCATTGTGTCACAAAACCAAATGAACTTTTAGCTCTGCTCACGTCAACCTGAGTTCCTTGTCCCTGACATAAATAGATTATATTCACATTTAATTCTATACACATCACCTTTTAAAGTGAGTGGAGTTGGTATATAACAATTGTAGGTGCTTGCAAAGTATACCAGAACACTACGGATAAGTACCACACATAAATTACTACACGCCTAACATGAAATAAAGCAGTACCAGCATTGTAGCTAATTCTTTTCCTTATTCTGTGCATGTGGGCTGAGTGAAAACTGTCTTATCTAGCAAGCAAAATGATCTTAGATCCAGTTGGCATCTTACAGTCCTAACCAGGTGTACTTAATCAGCCTGATGACTGCGAGGGGGAGAATGTGGCCTCCTCTGGTGGAGGGAGGACCACGGTGCGGGCAGTGAGTAGTTTTGCTACTTTGTCCCTAAATCTAGTACACATAAAGAAGCATATGTAAAGGTCTATTGTGTTGGGGGAGTATTTTACACTTACGGTGCATGAACTGACACACACACTGTGTTAAGAACTTTTTTCTCTTACGTCTGAGACTATCAAGCAGTATTGGTTACATCATTTACAGTAACCAGCCATGATTATTCATACTCTGGTAGTCATGTCAAACATGTTTATATAAATTTAAAATTTATATGACAACAATTTTTTTTCTTTAAAATCTGAATTCCATCACATTTTAAACAAGTCTTACCCGCAGCCAGTAGATCAGAAAACCAATGCCAATACCAATGACAATGCCAATGACATATGACTGTTGCTTGGCTCCATAAGATAATAGACTTTGTTAGAATTATTTGCCAGAACAACTTATAACCATCTGTTAATCATTTTTAACATAATTGACCCATTTCAATACAAGCTAATACAGTGTTTAGGCTTTAGTGTAAATCTAGGGGTTAGGTGTTTATTGTAAATTGAGGGGTTAGGGTTTAATGTAAGGACAATGCTTTAGTTTAAATGTAGAGGTTAGAGTTTGGTGTACATATAGGAGTTAGGAGTTTGGTGTAAATGTAGAGGTTAGGAGTTTGGTGTGAATGTAGGGATTAGGCTTTAGTGTAAATGAATTACTGCTTCCTTACTCAGTTCCTTCCTCTGATAGTCATTATTAATCACACCTCATTCTTTTGATGGTGCCATTGGAGAGATGCAAATAATGAACACATCATGTTTTGTGCTTACTAGTCATATGACTTTGTTTTCTGTTTTATTCCCTTTATGTATACCTACCCATGCAGTCCTTTAGCTGTGCGGCGCAGTCTGTTTGGTTGTCATGGGTATTCTGAAGGCCTGTGCAGGAGAAACAAGCACATCAAACCAAATCAGTTGTTACATGTAAAAAGTCAGTTTGCAGATTTTCAGATTTGCTCCCATAGCCTCAATTGTCCCAGGAAGACCGTTCACTAGATTTGGTGTCACTGGTACCTTCGCATCCATGTCACATGGTTTTGTGTAGAACCGAACATTGTTGCCGCAAAGGAGCAGGGGTGGAATGACTCCTTTGAGATCCCTACTTAGTAGATCTGTGGAGCTACTGCCCATCCTGTGTGCTCTGATCCCGCTGTTTCATCTGCCTTAGCTGGGAGCCACAGCCTGCCTGCTAACCAGTTTGCCTACCAAGAAGCTTCACCCTGTCCTGTGCTGTGAGGGGCTTCACCCCGCGTGCCCATCCCACAATCCTGCTGTTTAATTCCAGACTATTCAGAAATTTCTTCTTCTGGCTCAAACACACTCAGCACTCCTCCTAAAGCACTCAACACTCCTCCTACAACACTCAACATTCCACCTTGTCACACTTCCGGGTGTCCCTGGCTCTTCCGTTCCCCTGGGCTTCACTACCCATAGGTCTTCACTCGATGACATCAGATCCACGTGCATATACCCCTTAACATTTTTATTTATACCTGCATGATTCTCACGCTGTAGTCTGACTGACGCACGCTGAACGAAAATCAAGGCTGGGTTTAATTTACAGACTGGCATCGACGTTTGACAAACAGAATACAGGCAATCAAAGCACAAGGGACAGGCAAAGTCAAAAACAGGAGCCAGGCAAAAGGCAACATTAAGCGAGGCTAAAACATACCAGAGGAAAACCAGAGAAGAGAAAGTCAAAGGTCAGAACAGGGTCAGAAAGCCAGAAAGTCAGAACAGGGTCAACAGAGACAGAATATTCTGGAGGATTCTGGCAGATGGAGTTCCGGGGATCAGAGGCAGAGAGGAAACCCAGAAGTGTGACAATGACAATGATATGTTGGTACTATTAATTTATTGAGCATAGTACCAATGAAAATACATTGAGCAACAAAAACATCCAGTGGGATCAACACTTACCAGTAACCTTTTCAACAGTGTTTGTCAATTAACAGCGGGAGGAGGCGTGTCCCGATTTCAAACAAAGTTCTAGCACCCTGGAATCAGGTGTTGTTTCAGAGGGATCTTGGCAGAGAATAAAAATAGTTAGTTACCTTTTATACTCATATTATGAGTATAATAGCTTTAGCTCATTCTCCTACCGAGAAACATAACATACCTATCCCAGTATCTGACCTGCTAAGCCCCCAGAATTTAATCTCCTTGGAAATCTGTGGGAACTACCTGAAACAACCAGTAAACCGCCAGGTAAGGCACCCACCAAATCTGGACCAACTGAACAATTCTTTGACGTAAGAGTGAGAACATTAAAGTGGCTACATTCAGAAACTTGTCCGGTCCATGCCCAATCCAATCACAGCTGTTATTGGTGCTCATGGTGGCATTACACTCTATGAATGAATTCTGCAACAGATTTAAGTGCAAATTCTGGTGTTGATCTCTATCAACTTGTTAAGCCATGACTTGTTGACTTGTGGATAGCCTCTACTGTTCTGGCTCTCATTGGTTCTCAATGTATAAATAGAGTCCAAAAAACACTCAGTCATCATTCTAGATCTTACCCTGTGATGTGGTGGGTTTGATAAGGAATTTCTTGCTATAAACCAAGATCTTCGTGTTTCGGTTGTCAGATTTGTCAATCAGATGAGCTGAGCAGAGCTAAACCACCCGGTAACATAAAAACCCGTTGATAAGACTTTTAAAAGAAGACTTTACCAGATGTCTAAACAACACTGAGATTTGGTTGAAAAGTGATATAAAAGATGTCTTTTGGTTATTTAAGTTTGTTTCAGCAACTTTCAGCCATCATTCGATTCATAATTACTCACAAAAAATATAACTGACATAGAAGTGTTAATAAAACATTTATTTTAATAATACACAATTAGGCACTTGCTGTCTGTGTTCCATTAAAACAGCTCCATTAAAACTGCCCTGGCAACTAACATGAACATTCAGGAACATTAGCAACTAACAGGATCCTACCTTTAACTTATCATGACACAAACAACACACAGTATCTACCTGCCTGTTTATTCTCCAATGAAATGGACCGACTTCACACTACACACCCAGCTGAAGCTTCAGAAATCCAGTTTAATATCACTTATCCAATACATTGTGATAGTAAAAGACTGATAGGCTAAGATGGCACTAGCTTTAGCTTCTAATTGAGCTTCAGGTTAGTCAATTTAACCTTATAATTTGTTGACACAACAAACCATCAGTCAATCATGCATTTCTGTATTATCTAAATAAATTATAATCACTAAATACATACTCAGGGCTGTACACAGACCCAAATGGTCTTATGTTCATGACTGTATTTGGACTGTATATGGTCCTAAAATGACACTAAAATGAGACACCAATCACAACCTGAAGATTTTTAAGTTTACCTTCCAGGATTTATTTTTGATGTTGTGCATAGACATATTTATACATGACATTTAGCCCGTAAGAGGCACTAGTTGGTGAAAGGGGAGCATCTCCTTTTTTAGTCACAGTCCTTACACCAACGAAGAAGAACACATTTTGGTGCCCCTGGACTCTAATGCTAACTAGCTAGCATTAGCACCCACCCAATTGGGCTAAATCAGTTCAACCCTTTAAGGCCTTTTTCTAGCCCCAAAAAAGAAACTGAAATTTGGACTGTTTAGAATTTACAGAGAAAATATCGCTTAAAATTAATTTTTAAAAAAAAGTATTTTATATATTTTACATGCCAACATATCTTTTTTTTTTTTTTTGCTGTGTAGAACATACAGAAAGCTTTTTGCGATTTAGCCAGAAGGTGGCACTAGTCTGTTAAGAATAATTAAATACAACAATAAATGTTGATTAAACCTTCACCACTTTAAAAAGGCATCACATTTAACTTGATTCAACTTTGAATGTTTCTTCTTTTGGTTTAGTTTAGTACATTAAACAACCAATGCATCAGCTCTTTTATTGGCCATCTACATATTCAGATACTTAGGTACATATTTGCATAAAATGGCATACTTGCTTGGTAAAATGGCATTACATGGTATTTCATCTATTGCCAGTTTCTTTAGAGCAGTGTTTCTGGACCCTGGACCCTGGTCCTGAAGGCACCTTGCCCTGGTCCTGAAGGCACCTTGCCCTGCACCCAACACAGCTGATTCAGCTTATTAGCTCATGAACAACCCTTTCAGAGTGTTGCTCATGTAGAGAACCACCTTTATTTATATGTAGATCATTTTTTAAACCATAGGGCCATCCGAATCAAGGTCATTGCTTTGCAATCTGGTATAGACCAGAGGAGGATGGGTTCCTCTTTTGAGTCATGGTTCCTCCTCTTGTTCTGAGGGAGTTTTCCTATGGCTTGCCCATTGAGAAATTGGACCCTGTAAAGCTGCTTTGTGATCACATCAGGTGTAAAAGGTGCATAAAAATAAATTTAACTTGACTTAAATACGTCCGCACAGGCTATATAAGCAATGTATCATGTCCTTTGATCATTTCCACCTTAAGGTCTCGGCAGAATTTCAGTGTAATGTCACATTTGATACAGAGCGTTCGTAGTTGCTTACTGGAATGGGTGATTAAGGATCCAAATGACAAGAATGAGGTAATAGAGATGCATGAGCTGCCTACGTTTGAAGGACGATATAGTATCAACACAAACCAAACCCACATCTCCATGATCCTGGAAAGACTGGCAACTAACAATACCGATGTGTTCCTCTGTTCTGCAACCTGCATCGTCGATGAAAAACTGAAAATAATCTTTGGGCAGGATTCCAAACTGGAAGTAGTAAGACGTTTGTTTGTTTGTTTATCAGCATATCCTGTACATGTATAGTGTTTTTATCCAATGTTGAATTAATATCTTTCTCATTACAGCACAAACCCAGTCACGTACCTGGCTACACTATCTCACCTTTTCCATAAACCTGCTCATCTTCATTGTAGCCACAATTATTTGTGCCACCATTATTCAAAACCACAATAGGAGAAGGAGCAACACATATATATATATATATATATATATATATATATATATATATATATATATATATATATATATATATATATATATATATATACATACCACTGTTGGATTAATAGCTTGTATCTCTAGGCATCAAGTTACAGCAAGCTAATTCAATGAAGCAGAGGCATATGGAATAAGAAGTCTATCAAATCAAGCCACAACAAATCCATGACAAGTTGTTTTGTGAACCAAAGACGGTAGTCGGTAGGACATTAGCACTGTTGGGAGAATCACTGGGTGAATTAACACCACTGACTGCCTGAAGTTTCCTGGGTTAAATAGTGCTTAGCTGGAAACGACAGTACATAGTTTAACTACAGGTATATTGAATAGTATACATGGTAAAGTCTTTAGTGTCTGTCAAAATAGCTGGACTAAAGAAACACGGACATTGTGTAGAACTCTTACCTTATCCAGTGACTCCTTCAGTGCTACTGAATGTATGGAACTGAAAGCAAAAGCCAGCAGAGTCTGTCACACTGCTGGTCTAGTCATCATACTGCATACCAATGGTTAAATGAAATGGAGTTAAAGAGCTAGTCCTGAAACATCTAGCAACTAGTGCTGCAAGCGTTTATCATTTCATTATGTCAGACTTGCCATGGACCTTCAGATGTACTTAAGTATGGAGAGTACCAGTACTAAAGTACGTACCTTCAGATGTACTTAAGTATGGAGAGTACCAGTACTAAAGTACGTACCTTCAGATGTACTTAAGTATGGAGAGTACCAGTACTAAAGTATGTACCTTCAGATGTACTTAAGTATGGAGAGTACCAGTACTAAAGTACGTACCTTCAGATGTACTTATCACTGTTTCCGGCTTTCTGTTATTCTGTGAGTGTTTAACAATGCTTGAGTGCATCTGTGTTCTGCTAGAATGCCTGGCCTGGAAAGTGAGCATGCTGAAAATGAGTAAAGAAAAGAAAGTGAGTAAAGAAAAGAATGTTAGTAGCCCCACTGTGTTAGACTGCAGTTATATAAACACAACACCACCACCACCACAATGTCACTGCAGTGCTGAGAATGATCCACCACCCACATAAAACTTGCTTTGTGGTGGTCCTGCGGTGGTGCCAACCACTGAAGAGCAGGGTAATTGCTGCCAAAGCTGCTTCAGCTAAGTCCTGAGTAAGGGGCCTGAATACTTACGTCCGTGAAATATTTTAGTTTCTCTCGTCTTTCATTTCTTTGGAGTCTTTTCTAGGGGACCAAATTCACTAAATTCATGGTGGCACAAACAGATGTGCAGTCACATGATGCTGACGGAAACAGTAAGTAGTGTGGTTAGCTGTTAGGCTGGCCAAGCACTGTTTCTCAGACAGGGAGAGCATGCACATTCTTCCACTCTGGTTTCTAGCTTAGTGACAATAAGAGATCATCTGCGTTGGATATTGTCTACAAAGAAAACACTCTGAAAAGTATCTCATCTATAATACAGACTTTGTGACACAGTCATCCCACCCCATTTTACAGGTCATTTTTAAAAATGGAGCAGCATGCTCCTTGGCTACATTGTTGTATTCAAACAAGCCAAATCTGTCAAGATACTCTCATTATTTTAATGTTCCATATTTAAACAAAGCTGTGACAAAGCACAAGAACACTGAATGGTTCACACTGTGCTAAAGAGCTTTGTGTGTAGATAATATTTGCCAACTTGTCAAAAACCAAAAAAAAGAGGAAAAGGAAAACATTGTCACGTTCTCAAAAAACCATAAACGGATCTTACACAGAACATATGCAAGCACATAAAATCAGGGAGCCGAGCACTGAAGTTGCTGATACTGTACAATACTAGTTTTCATTCTCTCTCTCTCAAAAAACATATATATGTATTAAATAAATATAGTATAAATATATAGAAGATATAGTGATAATATTGCACAATATCAGCAACTTTGTATGTATATATATATATATATATATATATATATATATATATATATATATATATATATATATATATATATATATAAATCAGAAGTTTTCATGAAATGCAGACGTTCAGTCATGCCAGTGTTTCCTGTACACATGCCAGTGTGTACTTTCCTGCCAGTCAACGTCAGTCTCTTAGTCTGTTTTCATGGTTTCCTGTTCATGAAATGAGGAAGTGGTTATGTTAGTCCTTTCCTTTGATTTAACTAACCAAAAAGCAATGCATATATTATGTTTCAGTACTCTGACTGATAACTACCTCTGGACCAATCTTTTTCAATTTGGACATTACACATACAGTACATTTATGCACAGTCACATCATGGTGTACATATTATCCATAGTATAATTCTACCTCCATATACCGTCAACTCTACAATCTGCATATTTCGCATATCATGGTACACATTCATCACTTATTTATTTGTATTGCAACTGCTGCTGTAGTTTATTTAAATTCTCATATTGTGAGTGCACTATAAGTGCACTGTCCATTTGTAAATATCTTAAATATATAAATATTGTATATTACTGGGAATTAAAGCTGTGGAGGCTGAACTAACCTGATATGCCTTCCTCCAGGTGGTCCTTGCTGTAGTCGAGGCCATGGATGCTAAGAACCCATCAATAAGCTTGTTTCATTTTGACATGTTATGTTTTTATGGGACATAAACTGAAAGAAACAAACTACTTAAGTACTGTAACAAATTACATTTACTTCCTTACTGTCTGAACAGATGAAATAAAAGGAGAGGGAAACCCTACGAACTTAGAGGAGTCTACTCTGAGAACAGTAAATGCCAGAGAAGGCTCAGTAACATCCTGTAACATCCGATAAAATCTGATAAACGTGTGCAGAGAACCCTGGAGGCCTATAGGGGTTACAGGTTCATGGTAGCGCAAGCCACTGTGCAAGTGAGCCCAGAAGATGAGGAGCTGATAAGGTGTAACGTGACTTTAGATCCAAGCAGATCAAAGTGCCTACAAGCTGGATGCACAGAAAATGCGTGTAATTCACAAACCCATTTGGTAGAAGCTGGCTTTAGAAGTTTTTATGGAGACTATACACTCTCCACTACACTCTCCAGCAGCACAAACACGTAGCTGGGAAAGCATGTCTATGCACATACGCTACAAGGTGTTTGCCCATTGTGGCATTGTTGAAACCCATCTGACATGCTGACATAGTGGCCACCTTGTGGGGAGAAGGCTCTGCCTTGACCTAATAGATTCTGCAAAAAGCAGAGCATGCTGACACCGAGCATAAAATGGAAACAATGGCTTTACATTTGCGTCAGCACTCAAATACATGGCACCAGGATGCTACAAGGAGAGATCGTGGATGAAGCTAGATGGACTAGATGGTATGAATGCTTCAGAAGGCAGAACCTTAGGGCTCAGATTCATCCTCACGCTGGCCAAACCCACAGACCAGTTGTTGGGATGTGAAGAATTTTTGCCGGAGATAGCAAGTCTCTGCGTAATGGGAGCATCCAAGACCGCTGCGAGAGGAGCAGAATAATCTGTGCTTAATCATTATGAGCTGCATGTTGGGAATACAGGCCTATTTCAAATCTCCCACTTATATAAAAACTTTTAGAGAAAGATGTAACACAACAGTTAAGCTCCTTTCTGCACAGGAATAACATGCATTAAATTTTTCAGATGGGATTTAGGCCTCATCTTAAAACTGAGACAGAACTAGTGAAAATTGGAAATGCTCTTTTAGTATCTCTGACAGAGGAAACTTATCCTTACTGGTTCTTCTTCATCTGACACAAGAGACCACTCAATCCTACTAGATGGCTGGAAAACCATGTAGGAGTAACAGGAAAAGCTTATTCATGGTTCAGTTTTTTTGAAAACTGATTAATTTCTCCAACATTTCAAGGCAGCTATGTGCTCGTCTGAAACTTTGACACAGTGATGCGCATGGCGGTGCAGACATATTTTTAAACCCAGAACAGAAGATATCTAATTTCTAACAGGCCAATGGGAAGCACAGACAGAGTGCATGCTGTTAAGCCCAAGAGATGAAGATCGGTCCTGAAATCGTTGTGGTGGCCACTGTGGAAAAGGGATATGCAGTGTCTGAAAGATCGAGTTTAGTTTCAAGCCCAGGTTGGGGGTGAGGCTATGTGTCTGATCAAAGTAGGTAGACATCTACAGGGGTTGGACAATGAAACTGAAACACCTGCCATTTTAGTGTGGGAGGTCTCATGGCTAAATTGGACCAGCCTGGTGGCCAGTCCTCATTAATTGCACGTTGCACCAGTAAGAGCAGAGTGTGAAGGTTCAGTTAGCAGGTAAGAGCACAGTTCTGCTCAAAATACTGCAATGCACACAACATTATGGGAGACATACCAGAGTTCAAAAGAGGACAAACTGTTGGTGCACGTCTTGCTGGCGCATCTGTGACCAAGACAGCAAGTCTTTGTGATGTATCAAGAGCCACGGTATCCAGGGTAATGTCAGCATACCACCAAGAAGGACGAACCTCCACCAGCATCACGTAGTGACCTGGCCACTATCCTGCAAGAAGAATGGCTTAACATCCCTCTGACCACTGTGCAGGACGCAGTATATGTCATTCCCAAGACCAACTGACGCTGTATTGGCCGCAAAAGGAGGCCCTACACCATACTAATAAATGACTGTGGTCTAAAACCAGGTGTTTCAGTTTCATTGTCCAACCCCTGTATGTAAGCTATAATTCTCAAGCTGAATCCCTGTAGAGGCGCTAATACAGTCTCTGGGCGCTTGGTAAAGACACACGGAGCCTCGCTGAGTCCAAACGGGACTGTGAGAAATTCGTAAACCACTCTTTTGGTGGCAAACCTCCTTTTGTTATCTGGGTGAACGCCTTGATGTAAGTAACTGTTAAATGAACTGAAGTGAACCAGTCTCTGAGATGAACTGAGCGGCGAATAGAGTTTCGTAATGTCTCACGTGTTGAGCATATGTTGAGCATCCCAAAATGGGATGTAGGATTTCAGGAACAATGAGGTGCCATCTCAATGCATTGATGGGTTTCCTCCCATACCTGCTTCACTGAATCCAGGCCTTGACTGCAGAGACATCTGAGGGCTCAAAGGACCATGTCCTCAAAGAGGGTTGATTATTTAGCATGTACTGAAACAGAGTGAGGTCAGTGGAAGAACTAATTAATGAATTCTGAGCTATTCCCACCCAGGGTAAATAGGTATACTAATCATTATGACAGTAAAGGCTTAATAACTTCCCCAGCTCTTGCTTAACTCATTCACACTGTCCATCTGACTGTGCTAACCAGACTTGTGAGGTAAACTGAGGACCCCTGTCAGATACCATATTCTCAGGAATACCAAAGACACAAAACACATCTTGAAATAACACTTCAGCAGTTTGGAAGGGAGTGGGCAATTGATTAAACGGGGTAAACCTGGGAAACACCCTGGGAAAAACGGTCAGCGATTGCCAAGTCCACCGTGTTACCATGTGACTCAGTAAGGAAATGTATGGCTGTAAAAGACCAGGGGCGTAAAGGTACTAGAGGTGGGCATAAGCTTACCTGCTGGTACAGTGTGAGGGTTTTTACAAAGGGGTGAATATTAGCAAGCATGTTCTCTCAGCAATATTTACCAGATAGGAGCTGAAGGGTACGGGTTATACCTGGATGCCCAGAAGTGAGTGAGGAGGGCACCCAAGTTAAAAGGCAATCTCTTCATTGAATGGGCACAAACATTTAACCAGCAGGACTGTTAGTGGGTGATGGGGTCTGATCATTAAGCCATCAGACTCTTCTCTGTTCTGACTGCCAGGTGGTGGAATGTCCCATTGGCTGTCCGAACAGCCGAGTGTCTCACGGTCTTCAAGCGCAGACTGGAGACCCATCTCTTTGTAATGCACTTGTTAGTGAGCTCTAGTAGGGGTGTAAGGTGTGTATGCACTTGTGTTGCACTTATAGTGACCTTTTCTTCTCTATAGGTATGAGCGCTGGACTGGGGTTGCCAGGTAGTGCACTTTTTGCTTTATATATGTCTGTGTATTGATCTCTCTAGGTATGAGTGCTGGGCTGGGGTTGCCAGGTAGTGCACTTTTGGTTTATATGTGTTGGTGTATTAATCTCTCTAGGTATAAGCCCTGGCCCCTGTTTCAGGCAGTGTCTGAGCTCTAACCTTCCTGTACTAGCTAAAATATTATCCATCAGAACACAAAGCATGGTTGTAAGTCGCTCTGGATAAGAGTGTCTGATAAATGCCTTAAAGGTAAACGTACTGTAAATCTCAGCATCTGTCTGCCATCTAATGGGAACAAGAATTACCTCTGAGGATTTTACTGGTTCAGGACTGATCTCAGGGCATCAGTATCATATATAGGAGATAACGTGTCAGTTTTAATACTGCCAGTTCCAGGACTGTAAGTGACAGTGAACTACAACTGCGACCCATGGATGGAGGTTTAAACGTTTCACGTTACCAAGGTGCTCAAGGTTTTTGTGATCGGTGATCACTAAAAAGGGTGTCGAGTGCTCTCAAGCCAATGGTGCGATTCTTCAAAAGCTAAATTCATGGCTAGCAGTCCTCCATCACTAATTCTGTAATTTCTCTCAGCTGGGGTCATTATATGTGAGAGGCACCTCAACACGATAAAGCTGGTGTGCTTTGCCACTATACAGAAAGAACGGCTCCTACACCCACACGGGAAGCATCACCCTAGAAGAGGAGCAGCAGTAAATCTCTTTGGGAGAAGTGAAAGCAGTTTTGATTTGAGGGTTTCTGTCACGCCTGTGGATCTGCCTGCCTCCACTACTCCTCAGGACTCCAGTTCCCAGAGTGCACAGGCCGATGACATCACATCCTCATGCTTGCGCCCTGCCAATGTGTGTAGTTCTCCTGACTATTGACTGCTGTCAGCTGAAAGCCCTGTTTATAGTCCACACACAAACTCATGCATTAGTGAAGTTTTGCCAACTCTACATTTTCTAACTCTTTGGCTTTTGACCCTTTTCGTGTTATCTGACCTTCTCTCTTACTTTACCTCTTTGGCTTGTCTGTTCGCTTTGATCTGATCTTCGGTTTCTGACCCTGCTTCTGTCATTTAGGATTACGGCTCAGCTCTCCCACTATGTTTTGTCTGATTCTCTCTTGTGCCCTTCCGGATTCCATATTGTCAATGCCCTGGTATCACCCTCGTACATTGCTGTACTGTTCTTGTCTGCTGTGTGAGGCCTGTAGTGTGTTTATAAAAGACTCTTGGTACTTCGGCTCAGCAAGTGTCACACATAGTTCTTTGATCCTGACAGTTTCACAGTAGGTTTTTGCATATCCCTTTAACACTGCACTAAGGGGGGGCGGCAACAGAGCTGTAATTTCTGATATAGCATCTATGCAAATCAGTGAATCCTAAAAACCTGCTAACTCTTTAATGGATGTGGGTAGGCCACAAAACAACCACACTGATCTTGCAGTCATCCATTACAATGCCCTCAACACTTATAACCCAAAAAGGATGTGGAAGCCAAGTGAGGTTTACACTTCTCACCCTTAACATATAGCCGGTCCTCCAGCAGCCTGGACAGAACCTGATCAATGTGTTGGACATGAATGTCTTTATCAGGAGAGTAAATCAAGATGTCGTCAAAAAACTTTCCCAACATGTCCCTTAGGGTGTCACTGATGGAAAGCACTGAGGACTAAAGGAGCATGAAGTAAACAAAAGACATAATGAGGTACTCACAGTGCCCCCTAGTGGTGAGAAAGGCAGATTTCCATTCAGCCCCTTTTCTACTTTGCACATGGCACCACAGAGATGCTACAAAACTGCAGGCACCAAGGGCAAAAGACCGGCATCAGCTTCAGAAAATGTCTGATGGTACTATTTTTTAATAAACCTAATATAAATCTGTTTATAAAGATAATATAAATCTATCAATCTTTCAGTTTTCCACTATTATAATTCCTGTAGTTAATTCTTTATATTAAATTTATATTATCCTTCTAAACAGATTTATATTAGATTTGTTAAAAAATAGCACCTTCAGACAAAGTTTTTGTAATATAATAACGGAAGTATTTATTGATTAATATAAATATCGGTTAATAAAAGACATCTAGAAACAAAGTTTTTAATTTTTTTTTTATTTGAACGAATTGCGAGTGTGTGGCTTGCACAGCAGAACAAATTCATAAAGAAGCAAACTCAAGGTCATTTTGCATATACTTAAACATACAAACATGTTTGAATATCGCTAACCAAGCCATTTCTACCTATAAGCAGTGTATTAAACATGATGAAATCAGATCCAGTGAATACTGGTAAATACACAGTACATGGTTAATCACAGCAGACCAGATTAGTAAAGTTTCAAATTCCTACTAATCGAACACAGAATGTAGCACCAGCACTTCACATTTATAAAGAGATTTGATGTTACTTGAGTTTTGTGCTGGTAGTTGTAGGAATATTTGATTATAATCTGAATTACAGTACACAGATACAGTAGTGATGTACCAAAATGAAAAAACACCTGGCCTAAAATTAAAATGCACTATATTGCCAAAAGTATTCGCTTAACTGCCTTCACTGAACTTGAGTGACATCCCATCCTTAATCCATAGGGGTTAATATGATGTCCCTGTGCAGCTATAACAGCTTCAGCTCCGCAAGGTTTAGGAATGTGTTTGAGAATTTCTCACCATTCTTCCAGAAGCACATTTGTTTATTTGATTGTTTTTTAATTTGCTCATTTATATATGCGATTCAATGAACTTTAAAAGCCTAAACATCTATAAGATAGTAAAAACTAAAAGACTTCTGTTTTTAATAAAATCGAGCTATAATTTACACTATGATACTGAGATACTTGGTGTAGTATCTAGTACTTGGTGTACTAGCAGGGACTATCTTTTCTGTTGCCTCTGTTTTGCTGTATTCATATTTTGCATATTGAGCAGTGTATTCATTTTTCATGGGAATCAAACCTGTAATACAGCAGCTGGTAAAGCATTGTATATTAGCCTGTTAGTCAATTTAAACAGCGATGGGAAAAAATGCATGTCAGTCATAGAAACCATGCATGCTGTTTCAAGTTACACTGCTGCAAAGACTACAAACACAAAGTTTTCAAGTTTTCTAAAATATTGAACCATTAAACTTCAGGAAAAGACTGAAGTGAGACGCACAAAGTGTATAAGTCAGTAGATAAAGAATTATTAGGTTTATACTAACAAAAAGAGCAGTGCAAAGCTTTATTAGCAGGTTAGTGGATTAGATCAATAACAGAGTCCAGGCAAACATAACCAAGGGGGAAGGCAGAGTCATGAACCAGAAGTACAAGCCAGATTCGAAAACCAAAGAGAACAACCGACCAGCAACCAAAACAACAGGGCAAAACCAGAAAGGAGTCAACCAGAAAACAAACAGATTCAGAACCAGAAATAGCAAATCAGGCCCGCAAAGCCGCTCAGTAAGACACAGGTGTGGCTAAACTTCACATTGAGAGGGAGTGAACCTGGGGCTTATAATCAAACAGGCTAAATGAGGAACCGGTGTGTGTCATCAGTCACAGTTAACGAATGGGAAAACGGAATGTGACTGGGCGATGATGGACATGTCAATATGATGTTAGTGGTGGGTTCTGGGAAATGGAGTTCAGGAGATCGGATGCAGAGGGATAAACTGGGAAGCATGAGATTTTGGACCAGTAATACACATAAATCAACATATCCATCCACCATACTGTACGCATATCAGAAGTCGTTTAGTGTCAAAACAAAGACCCCCCTGATGGAAAAAAAGACCCCTGATGATTTAGGTACAGTGTGGACAACTGTAAACAAACTGTGCTATGAGAACTTCACTCAGTAAAAGACCGGGAGTAGAAAAATCTCAGAGCTGCTGTTAAGTGTTAAACCATGCGTAGAGACAGCATGAAATCTGTAGCGTCCATAGCCGTTATGCTAACAGACTAAACTCCAGTAGCACAAAGAGCAGTTTAGTGTTATGCTGAGGAGGTCAGCTCTTTAGGATCAAACCCCAGTAATATCAGTGGAAAGGCTGGTAGGTATACTGTGCCTCAGAGTTAACAAAGTACTTTATCAAGCTAATTTAGCTACCTCACTTATCATCCTCACACTGTTCATCAAAGAAGTTTGTTTTACATCATATTCAAATGGATGGAACCCAATTATTAACCCAAATAATTCAGTGTACCTTGCCTTAGAGCTGATTGTTTTACATTCTACCACATTGTTTAAGGCAAATTTCTACCCCTTCAAGAATCTATTAAAATAACCCCATCTTTGATATGATCAGGATAACGTGTTCTTAAAGTAAACCATCAGTTACACTTGGGGCTTAGGACTCAATCAAAAAACAAAGAGGCTCTAATTTGTCAATAATCAAGTCAAATAATAAAAGGAAAAAAAATAAAGTACACGACTCACTAGATCCATCTACTAGATCTAAACATGTGTACCTAATGCAGTTATTTGTAAACAGTATTTGATTAAATAAATTAAATAGATGTGCAATTCCAGCAATGCTAATAACGCAATGCTAATAACAAATTAATAATTCCATCATTATCATTATTATTATTACTATTATTGTTATTATTATTATTATTAAAAAGTCTCAACTTTCTTTGGAATTAAGATTTGCAGGTATTTGGTAATGCTGGAGATTACAGACAAACTCAGGTCAAGTCAAATCAACTCAGGTGTGATGTACCTGTGTCTTCATCATTATTATTGATTATTACTGGTGATGCTGCTTCTGGTGGCTTTGCCTCCTGTGGTACTACTTCATGTGGGAATGTCATTTTTCTGGAACGCCTTTCTGGTGCTGCTTGTCTTGTGATGTTGATGTTTTCATGGTGCTCCTTGTTCTCCGCCTGAAGCAACAGACACTAACTCGTGTGACCCTGAGTAGTTAAGAGAAAATTGTGCTCTGAAATTAAATGAGGTTGAGGATATCCAACACAAACCTTTATGAAACAACAGTTAAACATTACTGAACCTCTGGCATGAAATATCCTTGGAACAAACTGTTAAGAATACACTGCAGCTTCTTAAAGCTCAGAAATATGTATTTATTCATCCTGCCTATAATTATTTATCTAAACAAAGCAGATGTGATGGAGGTTAGTGGTGGAGGAGAAAGAGAGGGAGAGAAAGAAGCTGAAGGAGACTGACGGGACTGAATTTGAATTTTGAATACAAACCCATTGTAGTGTTTATGTTCATACCTTGATTATTCTCTCTGTCCTAAAAAATAAAATTATACCTTATATTATAATTATTATTAATAATAATTTCCTAGTATGATTTACAGTGTATAAAAAATATTTTCCAATCTTACCTGGTTTCTGATCTGCCTCCTGTTCCACAGGAACACAGCCTGTAAATGTAACATTCAAGTCAGTGACTTATATATTTAAATACACTCATCATCAGTAGAATATCTGCACCCAGAAGGAGGTGTGGGAGTGCAGGTGTGTTGGGAAGGACGATAAAGGTGACCAGGATCAATAACTGATGATAAGTTTAGACTGATATGATCAATATTTATTAAGCTACACATACAGAAGTCTGTCTCTCAGTATGGCGTCGGGCCGCCGTGTTCGCTAACCCAACACGCCAGACGTTTCGGTATGGAGCTGTAGAGGTTCCTAATGGTGTCCTGTGATAATCCATCCCATGCAGCTTGAACATCCTCACACAGTTCAATTCAATTCAATTCAATTCAATTCAATTCAATTCAATACAGGGGATTACTGGGGTGTGTCTGGTACGACACCACTGCAGTCTTTGGTGACGGTGACGGTGATTGGTCTTTGGTGTTAAGGACAGTTGTGGTAACGGTCTGTGTGCATGTAGTCCTGCGTGGTGCAGCCGTCTGCCGATGGTGCTGCACTAACCGGATGACTCGTGGAGGACACCACTGCTCGCTGGATGGCTATAGTCGTGGGTACTGAGTCAGTCAGGTACAGAGATAAAGCCTGTCCTTGCTAACGTCACATGCTTAGACAAGCATGGAATTGGCATCATTAGCATGTCTGACCATGTCTAACCTACACACCGAGTTTCATTCCTGTTGACCTCTTTCTAGGTGCAAATGGTGTTTCAGTGGTGAGTGTACAATGAACAATGAGCATACACATGATGGAACAGTCATCGCTGAACTGAAGATTATTTATCTGTGACATAAAATAAAACTATTTACTTACTATGACCACAACGACTGCTATGCCGAGAGCGAAGAATGTGCTCCACCCTGAAAGAAAACAGAATGCAGATTAATAAAGAGACGGTGATTATGTTCTCCAGTAACATTTACTACTGCTGTAGAAGATCATGTGTACATGTGCCATACTGTAACTGAGATGTGTACTGTTGATGGGTAATGTGGGTTTATTAAAGATTAGTTTGCTCACCGATGATTGGTCCTGAATACATTCCATCATTGTGACTGCCTTGTGCCAAAGGGCACACATTTATAAGAATCAATTAAACGCTACTAATAGAGATGTTTTATCTTCTAACTAGTCCCACAGATATCAACACAAAAACTCTGCCCCCCTGACCCCCACTCCTCTATGTGTCTAATCCACATGTAAGAATGTAAGATGTGCAGAATGTTATTCTGGTATTTATTCATTGATGCAATTTCCTCACTTCATGCATATCTTTACCATTCACAGTCCACACATGCTCACCAAACCACCCTCCTGGGCTGACTGTGAGGATATCCCTGTTAACTAAAACATCAGAGGGGATATCTAGTATAGGCTGCAGGGCTGGGCCCTCTAGTGCTGAGTCACTGTTGCCCCACCAAAGGCAAGATGCCCAATTTCCCGCACCATCATAATAGTTCAACTCTGACTTTCCGGCCACATTGTATAATGAAGGCTGGTTTAAGAAAATAATTCAGTCAAAGATTTTTTCTATTTACAATCAGTCAACCCTACTTATTTTTAGAATAATGGTCCTTGCAGAATAAACCTGGTGAATAAGTGCAGCCAGGTTCTGTAAGATTAGATGGCAAAATAGCATTAATACAACACCATAGAACATATAAGAAGCACTGTAAGTGTAAATGTGGATGAGTGGTTGCTGGTTTCTGAATGGTTTCTCCATGTTTACATTCATAAGACTCCTCTTAGAACTGTCACTCAGTTGTAAAACAGGTAAACCAAGACGATCAGTGTTTACCTGCGTATTCCTGCTCACTTTCATTTCCAATATGTTTCATGGCGCCTCCTGCAAAAGTAAAAGACGAAAAATGTACAGAGACCATAATTATAAACATACACACCATCACTGTCAATATGAAACCTTGAATTCTTAAAATGTATGCTCATGTAAAAAAAAAAAAAAAAAAAAAAAAAATATATATATATATATATATATATATATATATATATATATATATATATATATAAATAAATAAATTAAATTAAGTAATTTTGGAGAATTTGCAGTGCTGCTTCTTTTTCCTCTCATGTTGGACGGATTCCACTCCTACAGAGCTACAGTGACTCTCCTCTTCAGGTACACAGTTTTATTACGAGACACAAAGTCTTTGAAGAGCACAAATCATAGAGACTGCTAACAACCCTCTGGCTGGAGAACCTCAGTGCCCTGACATTCAGCTACAGGACCAACAACTCATGTCCATAGTTACAAGTTACAGGTAGACAATGCAGTGATGCCAGTACTTGTGTAATACTTATGTTGGTACTTGTTGGTGGGTGAGCAGCAGTTTGGACCAATTGGAGCACAACATGTAAACAAAACCTTACAACAACCCAACCACGTAGATATTAGAGCACAAACACACACCTGTAATGTACTTCATCTGAGTAAAGCGAAAACTGTGCTGATTTTGGGCCCCAAAAATGTTACTAGTGAATAAACGAGGACCTTGGTTTGCCAGCCTTACAGACATTCCTATTCTACACATATGTCTGATACACACAGGTTTAACAGGGCAGTTACTTTCATCTGAGAAACGTAGCTAAGTTCGGCAAAATTAGATTTTCTTATGATAGGGATATGTGTTTGTGCTCTCTCTCTCTCTCTCTCTCTCTCTCTGTATGTATATATATATATATATATATATATATATATATATATACACACACATTAGTGTTAAATTAAGCAGACCCCTTCCCCTCAGCCACAAATATATTTCAGACCAATATTGCTACTTCTCCTTTGCTGTAAGCACCCTGTGGTATTTACATACTACTTCATTTAAACTCATTCATAAATCCTTTTTCATATATAATTTTATATGACCTGTGTAAAGTATACTTCAAATGAGAATAAAGGAAAACATGCAATATTGTGAGTTAAATAAAATTACATTGAGAAAAAAACACTATGATAGACATGGCTCTGTCCCATAAATTTTGAGATCCGTTGCTCACTTCAAGTTCTAAATGAGTTAGTGATTTTCATGAAATGGTAAAATGTGAAATGTGCTTTATTGTTCTGTTGTGAATATACTGTAATATGGGTCTATGAGATCTGCGAATCATTGCATTCTGTTTATATTTACATTTATTTACATTTTACACAGCTTCATTGGAATTGGGGTTGTAAATTTAGCTGTTAAAGTACACCAGCAGTAAGATTTATCAAACTTTAATAAAGAGACAGTGATTATGTTCTCCAGTAACATTTACTACTGCTGTAGAAGATCATGTGTACATGTGCCATACTGTAACTGAGATGTGTACTGTTGATGGGTAATGTGGGTTTATTAAAGATTAGTTTGCTCACCGATGATTGGTCCTGAAGCCATTCCAAGGTTGTGACGTTCTGAAAAAGGGCACACATTTATAAGAATCAATTAAACGCTATTGATAGAGATGTTTTATCATCTAACCAGTCCCACAGATATCAACACAAAAAACCTCAGCCATACTGACTCTCACTGCTCTATGTGTCGCCAGGGATTGAGCCATTTTAGAGCTATAAGACGTCCTACTGTTTGAGCGGTCCAAAACTGGGTCTATCACACAGTTCAAATCTCCACCAAGAATCAGACGATGTGTGTTTAAATTGGGTAATAAAGAGACAGTCTTAGTAATGAAATTCACATCATCCCAATTAGGGGCATAGACATTGACAAGGGCCACAGGAGTCTGGAACAGAGAACTGGACACAATGACATACCTTCCCTGGGGGTCGGAGGTTATGTTGGTGGGGAAGAACTGGATATTTTTATGAATTAATATCGCAGTACCTCTTGCTCTAGTATTAAAACAAGAATGGAAGACTTGTCCAACCCATGTTTTTTTAAGCTTGTTATGATCTATTATTCGTAAATGCGTTTCCTGTAAAAAGGCAATCTCAGTTTTTAATTTTTTTAAGGTGAGCGAATACTTTAGCCCTTTTAATTGGCCTTTAACGTTCCAACTGACGAAACGAATTGGAGAGCCTTTGGCTCTGTACGCAGCTAAATTATCAACCATTATTATTATTATTATGTAAACTGCTTGAGCTCCATGTTAAACTGTAAGGGTCCGTGCTGTACCGCCTGCAGCCACCAGAGGGCGGCAGCAGCAGCACCGTTCTGGGGCAACTACAGCCCGGAACTCCAAACCCCAGAATTCCCTGGGCTGATCAGGCCAACCAGCGGCATCTGAAGCGACAGCCATATAAGCCCCCACCACACAAACACCTCCGCTGCACCTTTGTAGAGGGGTAGCTGGTACGGTACACCAGAAAGCTAAGCTAAGCTAAGCTAAGCTAAGTGAAGAGAAAAAGTAAAGCGAAAAAGAATGAAAGAACGAAGAAGGGAAAAAAGCGAAAAGCAGCAGGTGCTTTAAATAATTTAAATAACCACAAAGAGTAGAGCGTGGGTCACTCTACACGCAAAGATCCACAAGTCCCCTCTCCTGTTTATTTCTGATTTTTATGAACTTCTCCTTTTGTTTGAGAACTGAGGTCTCCTTTGTTTGTTTTTCCCGCCATTTCTCCCTCTCCCTCACAAAACCCCACCGGACTTGCCTCACATGTACTACCGCATAGCGCAGTGGTAGTACGTGGGGTTCTCACTCCAAAGGTCAAACCTCACAACACGTTCCCGCAAACAGTTCACACGCCACACACATAGTTTCACGTGCATCCAGGAAGTCCGTTTACGTGCAATTTAACGTTTACATCGCCGCTAAAGGATTCCTGCCCTGCGCTTGGGTCCACACCCCTAACCGCGCCGTGACAAACATGGGTTGTTTATATAGCTAATTGCCATTATTCTTGGGTAAAAGTACAAAACTTCAACCACAGCAGTTATCCCCCTAAGTGCAAAGGAAAGAGCATAGACAGGAGTACACCACAAGGCAGCGAGCGTAGAAAGAAAAGGTATAAGATACATTAAACAGAACAAAGAAAATAAACCTCTGGACTCGTGAACGAAGGTCAGAGGTCATCCCCTGATCGATTTCACAGCTTCCAATTGGCTACTCCTTAAACTATTACTAACACAACTCCTGGGGGACTCCTGACTAATCCTATGTACATCATCATTCAGCAATTAAAGCATTAATACTACCTTAATGAAATGCAATACAGAAGAACAATCAGTAGTGTTAGCCGTGCATATCACAAAATTTCTCGCTGAGCTACAAAAACCCCGCCCAAAGACATGTAGTAGGCCTATGGCCTTAACTCTATGGCGAAATTAAAACTTTGGCTCAAAAACAGTCCAGGCCGGCATAAGGCATACGGTTAACATTTAAGTATTTGTATCGTGCATATTCAGATATTGTTTTCATGGGTCTAAAGTCACATTAACTGGTAGGTCAAAACTTCCGGGTTGGAAAAATCTGCGACGTGGCGATTGCTTCATTCTCGGTTGAGAACACGCTGGTGAAAGAATGTGCTGGCCTCTTCTGGCGTTTCAAAAAGCAAAGTTTCACGTTTAAATGCCCCACTACTCAAAACCAACTCAGGAACTTAAGGGTTTAAAACAAGACCAGGGCTTCCAGAAACTACGTACTGATTTACATATATACGTATAAGACGGTAGACCACATGCAATACATTATTGAGTACACAGCACAATGCAATAAATGTGCATTTTAGAGCAAATTAAACTAAATTAAACTAATTACAGTTTCTCTGTTTTACACTTACATGACCTTTTCAAAACCATCAGAATACTGTTTACCCCTCCCTCCACATTTCCCTCTTTAAACACCATGCCTGTGAGCAGTACCTTATTTAATTCAGTCTTATTCAGCCTAGAAATGTGTCTGAATAAAACGCAGACCTACCTCCGGGGTTTCACTGCGAGCTCTACAGAACCTCACCGGCCTTCCTTGAAAAGGGTATGATATAAAGTGGAGGGAAAGCTGCTAGTCTAGAGGTTATATAGAGTTATGGAAAGGCGTAACAGTGACGTCTATGCACACTCCGCCCCTAAATACTGTTTCACCAGACCTTAATGTACAAAGAGGATGTGTCCTTATCTGGATATACCCCCTCAACTCCCACCATTGTGATGTTCACCCACTCTGCATCTTTTCAAACAGAGAAAGTAGGACAAGAGAAAGTGAATTTCCTGCCATTGTTAAAATATAACAGAAAATTTAATTCAGGAAGTGTGCTAGGTGACTTTAATGTGACACAAGGTTAGAAAGTTTTGAATACATTGTTTCCTGTGATGCCTCCGAAGGGGAAAAGAATGTGACCTTGTTTTATTGGCTGATCTTCAGAACTAAGAGCATTGACACACCCATTAATCACACCAGTAGCTCTATGTCTACAGGGCAAGAATCGCAGGTTACGCTGACAGAATGACTCTCTTCTAACGAAACTCATCTGACCGGAGCTGAAAACAGGATCTCCACACTGGATGACTTAGCTCAGCCCCAGGTGACTGTAGCAATCAGGAAACATCTGTACAGGGAAAGTAGCCTTCTACCCGTAACTTAGAACAGTCCCCGCCTAACAGGCATTATCATCCCCTTTTAGCATATTCATAAATCTGCTTATGGAATGGCTTATCACGAGACAGGATACAAGGCCACATAATTTCCGACTTCCCTCTGTCTCCACAGAGAGTCCCCTCAGGCAACAGGTGTGTGACCCTGTGGGATCCCCACAGGAGGAAACTTTAATGTTGGACTCCACTCCATCATTCCAGCCTAGAAACACAGGGAACTGTCATTGCTGGAAATTTGTATTAAGCAGTAACCTCTAAGGCCCATCTTCTACTCTACCCATGGGTCATGACCTCAAGAACTTATGATTAAAGGTTGATTTTATTTCTGTTCTTAATATCTTACAAGACTGTATGAATTCTGAGACTTTATGGGTTTGTGATGCTAGGGTGATGAAGTTTTTGTTGTAATATGAAAAATACTAACCCCCCAAGCTATCTAACCGTTTAACCTGTTACTACCCTTAGTGTCTGTTAAGCAGGAATGACCAGCTATCAGAGTTTACTTTAAAATCTAAAATAGTCAGCAGTGTACACTTCCTGTTTGTGGGGAAAGGCCCTAAACCGTACACCATCACCGAAGCCATCAATTAGGAGTAAGCTAATGAATATTCAGCCCCAATGAGTAAGTGGCATCCGCCCAGCAGGGGGCGGTACTCTGAATTGGCTCGCTTTTCTGAGTTTTGAGCTTCTAGCTTATTGCTCCTTGCCAACCTTCAGTGACTTCAGCCTGCTCGATGAAGTTTTCTCCAGATATCATCCAGGAACACCGAAAGAAACGTAGTGCCATCCTCAAGGTTAGAAACGGATCTGAGAAGTTTATTTGTTTTGTTTTCACGCATTTTTAATGGGCAGTAATTCTTTGTCACCAATACTATAATTTTGTTACCAATACCAAAACTTGGCTGGAGCAAGTTTGTGCAAGCTAGGTTCACGGCTGAGTTGAGAAAGCACAGCACCTACCCCCATGCACCCACCTCCACTATGAAAGGCAGAGCTGGATCGGGAGGTTTGAGCAGAAAATTGAGGCCCAGGGCAGATGGAACTCACATTTCTCACCCTTTACAAATAAATGATTGTCAAAGAGGCAAGAGAGTACAGATGGAACATGCTGAACATGAGTTTGGTGGTCTGATGAGTAAATAAGAATGTCATCTATGTAAGCAATAACAAACACACCTAACATGTTCCAGAGGACTTCATTTAAGAAAGACTGGAAAATGGAAGGGGCGTTCCTCAAGCCAAAGAGCATCACTATATATTCATAGTGCCCACTTGTGGTCAGGAAGGCCGTTTTCCATTCATCCCCCTCCCTGATTCGAACCAGAGTATACACATTATGGAGGTCAAGCTTGCTAAAATTGGAGGGATGAAATCTTGTGCTAAGGTCTCCTGAACATACTCCTGCATAGCAGCTTCCTCTGCCTGAGAGGGTAAACGTAAGATTTCAGAGATTTCGGAGGTTTATCTAACAACACAACAGCGCGTTAATACTCTTGGTGAAAAGGAAGCTCAGTAGCCTTCTTTTTACTAAACACTCTGAATCAGAATACTCAGGAGGAATGCTTACAGGGGTCTGCACCTCAGGCCTTCTATACAGGTAGAGAGTTTGGAACAACAGATGGCAAGGAAAGGCGATTTTCAAAAACAGTAGAGGCCAAGACAAGACAAAATCTCTCTTTCAGTCCAAGAAATAAGAGGATCATGCCTTTTTAACCAAAACAGACATGTGTGATAACTTCCTGTCCAACAGGGACCCCGTCAACAGCCGGGAGTTTTTGAGGACAGAAGTTTGGAGACAGTTAGCAAGTTCGACTTGAATAAAGTTTCCTTCGACTCCAGAGTCAATCAAGCTGAAAACACAGAGAGAGATTCTTGACAGTCCAAGCAGAGACTTAGAAACCATACTCAGAGTGGAAATACTCAGCACATTAAAGTGGAGTTGACTCAGGGATGGCACCTGAGGTCTGTGCGGGTGAGCCCGAGGGAACTGACTCCTCCTTAGTGAGTGTAGCAGACTGACCGGTCCTTAACTATAAAGCTCCTCAAGCAGGAGAGCCGAGATGGGCAGAAGATGAATGACCAATAGTTGAACAGGCTCCTTGTTTTAACTGGTCAACACGGATAGCCAGGCTGATAAGTTTATTAAGTCCATCATCTTTACACACTAGTTCAGTGATGATGTCATGATTAAGTCTGTTGCGGGGCTCATTCTGTGCTGGTTAGACGAGAAATTACAAAAGATTTTCACACCTTATTGGTTAAAAAGTTACCCCCCCCCCCCCCCCCCCCAAAAAAAAAAAAAAAGTGAGCATTGTAGTAAGAATCCTTTACACTGGTCAGGTGATCTGTCATATTCATCCACTTTGCTCATGGCAAATGTGCTGGTCTTCAAAGTAGGAGGAGTTATATTAACACTCTGGCCAGAGATCTGGAGGGCAAGGGAGCCCTTTCTGATAGAAAGTGGTAGAACTCCTGGTGTTGTCTTCATGGAGCGCAGGATCATGCAAAGTATAGTCTGCGGATTTGGTAGAGGAGGAACCAACGATAGCAGCTGAGCTATCGTCCCTGACTGTCCATCTACAAGGTGGAGCAGCAAGGTAGGAGTGTCTAATAGAGTGGACAGTGAGTGGACACAGTGTCTCAACACTCCAGCAGCACTGCTGTGTCTGATCCACTCACACCAGCACCACACACACTAACACACCACCACCACGTCAGTGTCACTGCAGTGCTGAGAATGATCCACCACCCGCATCATACCTGCTCTGTGGGGGTCCTGATCATTGAAGAACAGGGTAATACAGTACACAGAGAAACAGATGGACTACAGTCTGGACCTGTACACCTACAGAGTGTCCTGTACGGTCAGTGGAGCTGACAACATGGAGACTGGGTGTAGATACAAGGAGGTGGTTTTAATGTTATGCCTGATCGGTGATTATTCACAAAGACAAAAATGAAAGTGTATTACATGAACACACATATATATAATGAATATATAACTGGAGTAATATAAATACATGCATAAACCTTTCCTTGAACTGAACCAAGGGAAAAAACAAATCACATATAACTCAAGCCATGAGAGGGAACTAAAACAAGCCCTAGGTTCTTCCGTAGCACCTATATGACCTTGCTGAAGCAAAGTTAAATTTTCCAAGGTGTCACCAGTTAGACTGTTAGATGAATGTCTGAGCCAGCGCTACACAGCCATACAGCATTAGAGTTTCATAAAAACGGAAAATCCTAAAACAGGATTAAGGGAGCAGAAACACTGTGGGCTCAGCTATTCAGTGTTACACCAACGACTGGCCTCCTTTACCTGTTCAGTGGTCTCACCCCTGTCTATTTAACTCTACCTATTCATACATAAACGCTGGGGTGATTCTGACGGCAGTCAGATATAAATATACGGCAGTCGCATGCAGTGGGTGGGAACAAGTGGTGACATTGCTGCTGTCTAACTAGTGCATCTCATTTAACTTCTTATAAGGCTCGATGACAGTCTACTTAGACAGTTGCATATGTAAACATTGCGTAGTTAGACAACTCACTAGGTATTAAAACACACCCCGAGTTTATGATTATGAAGTATTATGAGTAACAGCCATGAGTAACTTTACTGCCGCATGTCCAGTTTATGTTATTACTATCATGCGCTCATTAGCACTGTGTTAGTTGTACCTGACCTGCTGCTGTTATTACACTCCCACTGTATTTCTGCTCTCTGCATGATCACCCCTCTCACTGTGGCTCCTAGTCGTGGCATTTTATTGCTCACTTCCATGATCACAAGTGTATAAAACCAAGCACCTAAACATTCAGACTGCTCCTACACACATTAGATAGAGAGCGGGTCGCTCAAAGAAGCTCTGTAAAGTCCAGCGTGGTACCGTGATAGGATGCTGCCTGTGCTACAAGTCCAGTGGTGAAATTCCCTCCCTACTACATATTCCACAGTCCACTCTCTGTGGGATTAAAACACAGTGGGAGAGATTGGGAATGGCAGCAACTCAGCCATGGAGTGGTAGACCATGTACAATGACAGAGCGAGGTCAGCGGATGCTGAGGGTCATAGGTCACAGAGGTCACCAACTTTCTGCAGAGTCCATCACTACAGACCTCCAAACTTCATGTGTCCTTCAGATCAGCTCAGGAACAGTGTGTAGAGCTTCATGGAATGGGTTTCCAGAGCAGTAGAGACATGTTCTCTGGAGTCAAGCCAAGCCTTCTCAGTACTTTTGGCAACATAGTGTAAAGGTTTTTTGTTTATTTGCTTTTAAAATTTGCTAATTTATATTTGCTTTTGAGCGAACGTCAAAAACCTAAACAGCTATAAGCAGAAACTGACTTCTGTTTTTAATAAAATCTGTATTTAATAGGACACAAGCTATATTCTACACTATGGTACTGAGATGTTGGTGTACTAGCAGGGACTGTTCTTTCTGTCACATCTGTTTTGCTGTATTCGTATTTTATTGCACAGCGTTTTCTTTTTTCATGGGAATCAAGCCTGTAATACAGCAGCTGGTAAAGCATTGTATATTAGCTTGTCACTCGTTATCTGGTGGAGTCACCAGAACTCAAACAGAGTCAGAACCAGAAACAGCAAACCGGGCCCGCAAAGCCGCTCAGTAAGACACAGGTGTGGCCAAACTTCACATTGAAAGGGTGAGTGAACCTTGGGCTTATAAGCAAACAGGCTAAATCAGGAACAGGTGTGCGTCATCAGTCACAGTTGAATAATGGAAAAACAGGATGTGACTGGGCGATGATGGACATGTGAGTATAATGTCATCTGGGAATGGGTTCAAGGGGAGATCGGATGCAGAGGGATAAACCGGGAAGCATGACATTGTGGACCAGTAATACACATAAATCACTACATATCCATCCACAATACTGTACACATATCAGAAGTCGTTTAGTGTCAAAACAAAGACCCCCCTGATGGAAAAAAGACCCCTGATGATTTAGGTACAGTGTGGACAACTGTAAACAAACTGTGCTGTAAGAACCTTACTCAGTTAAAGACCGGGAGTAGAAAAATCTCACAGCTGCTGTTAAGTGTTAAACCATGCTTAGCGACAGCATGAAATCTGTAGCACCTATAGCCGTTATGCTAACAGACTAAACTCCAGTAGCACAAAGAGCAGTTTAGTGTTATGCTGAGGAGGTCAGCTCTTTAAGATCAAACCCCAGTAACATCAGTGCAATGGTATTCTGTGCCTCAGAGTTACCCGATGCACATTCTGGTTTAATCTCGCCAAAGTACTTTATCAAGCTAATTTAGCTACCTCACTTATCATCCTCACACTGTTCATCAAAGTGGTGTTAGTTATACATCATATTGAAATAGATGTAGCCCAATTATTAACCCAAATAATCCAGTGTACCTTGCCTTAGAGCTGATTGTTTTACATTCTACCACATTGTTTAGGGCAAATTATTACAGCTTCAAGAATCTATTAAAATAACCCCATCTTCAATATGATTAGGATAACGTGTTCTTAAAGTAAACCGTCAGTTACACTTGGGGCTTAGGAGCCATGTCAATCATAATCCAATAATAATCATCAATCAAAAATCATCAATTATTTTAAAATTGTAAAACAAACCTTAAACAGTGGAGGCTCTAAGATGTCAACAGTCAAGTCAAATAAAGAACTGCACGGCTCACTAGATCTATCCACTAGATCTGAACATGTGTACCTAATGCAGTTATTGGTAAACAGTATTTGATTAAATGGATGAGCAATTCCAGCAATGCTAACCATGGAACAAGTTGCAGGCAGTGTATATGTCCAAAACAAATTAATACATCCATGATCAACAACAATAATAATAATAATAATAATAATAATAATAATAAAAAGTCTCAACTTTTTGGGGAATTAAAGTGTGCACATATTTGGCAATGCTGGAGATCACAGACAAACTCAGGTCAAGTCAACTCAGGTGTGATGTACCTGTGTCTTCATCATTAGTATTGATTAGTACTGGTGATGCTGCTTCTGGTGGCTTTGCCTCCTGTGGTACTACTTCTTGTGGGAATGTCATTTTTCTGGAACGCCTTTCTGGTGCTGCTTGTGTTGTCTTGTGATGTTGATGTTTTCATGATGCTCCTTGTTCTCCGCCTGAAGCGTAAGGCTTTAACTCCTTTAGCCCTGAGTAATTCAGAGAACATTGTGCTTTGAAATTAAATGATGTTGAGGATATCCAACAAAAACAATTATGAAATAACATAAAACTGCATAAAATAAAAGTCCCCTCTGCCATATCTGAAATATCCTTGGAACAAACTGTTAAGAATACATTTCAGCTTCTTATAGCTCAGAAATATGTATTTATTCATCCTGCCTATAATTATTTAAGGAGACTGACGGGACTAAAGGAACAGATCTGATAGAGGCTAGTGTGTGTGTGTGTGTGTGTGTGTGTGTGTGTGTGTGTGTATATTTATATATATATATGTGTGTGTGTATGTGTGTGTGTATAGTGAGTTTCAATACAAAACCATTGTCATTTTTTTGATGTTCATACCTTGATCATTGTCTCTGTCCTAAAAATAAATGAAAAGAAAATCCAGAAATTAGTTTACAGAATTTCCTAGAATGATTTACAGTGTATGAAAAATATTTTCCAATTTTACCTGGTTTCTGTTGTGTCTGCAGCCAGACAGCTTCTTCAACAGCAGCCCAATCTGTAAATGTATCATTCAAGTTTATTGTGATCAGTGACTTATCTATTCAAATACACTCATCATCAGTAGAATATCTGCACCCAGAAGGAGGTGTGGGAGTACGGTGCTGTTGGGAAGGAAGATAAAGGTGACCAGGATCAATAACTGATGATAAGTTTAGACTGATATGATCAATATTTATTGAGCTACACATACAGAAGTCTGTCTCTCAGTATGGCGTCGGGCCGCCGTGTTTGCTAACCCAACACGCCAGACGTCTCGGTATGGAGCTGTAGAGGTTCCTAATGGAGTCCTGTGATAATCCATCCCATGCAGCTTGAACACCCTCACACAGTTCCTGCAGGTCTTCTGGACGTGTGATGACAAACCGTTCATCTTGGTGCTGACCACGGTGCCTCCACACACGGACTCGTTGGGCGTCTCCACCAAGACAAAAGCGGGACTCGTCACTGAAGATGACCCGCTGCCATTCTGAGTCACTCCATGACAGTCTGGTACGACACCACTGCAGTCTTTGGTGACGGTGACGTGGTGTTAAGGACAGTCGTCCTAGCATTCTTTGTGCATGTAGTCCTGCGTGGTGCAGCCGTCTGCCGATGGTGCTGCACTAACCGGATGACTCATTGAGGACACCACTGCTCGCTGGATGTCTGTAGCTGTGGCTGTTGTGTCAGTCAGGTACAGAGATAAGACCCGTCCTTGCTAACATAGCATGCTCAATCAAGCGTGAAACTTGAATCATTAGCATGTCTCACCATGTCAGACCTACCTACTAAGTTTCAGTCCTGTCGGTTGACTCCTTCTGGGTGCAGATGATTTTCAGTGATGAGTGTACAATGAACACTTTTGAATGAGAACAGCTCATGATGGAACAGTCATCGCTACACTGAAGTTTATTTATCTGTGACATAAAATAAAATAGTATCTACTTACTAGGAGCACAACGACTGTTAGGCTGAGTGCAATCATTAAGTACATCACTGAAAGAAAACAGAATGGAGATTAATAAAGAGAGGGTGATGCCAGTGACCTCCCATTCAGCTTCTGACTGTTATAGGTATAATTATTTTCTCCAGTAACATTTACTCTATTGTTCTGAAAAAGGGGCCCACATTTATATAGATCAATTAAACGCTACAGTGAAATGCAGTTGCCTCGCTTCATGCATATCTTAACCATTCACAGTCCACACAAGCTTACCTAACCACCATCCTGGACTGACTGTGAGGATATGCCTGTTAACTAAAACATCAGAGGGGAAATCTAGTATAGGCTGCCGGGCTGGGCCCTCTAGTGCTGAGTTGCTGTTGCCCCACCAAAGGCAAGATGCCCAGAACCATCATAATGGTTAAGCTTGGACGTCCCATTTCGTCCACTTAGCGACAACATTCTATAATGAAGGTTGGTTGCTATTTACAATCAATCAACCCTACACCTTATTTTTAGAATAAGAGTCCTTGCAGAATAAACCTGGTGAATGAGTGCAGCCAGGTTCTGTTAACTCAGATGGCAAAATCGTATTAATAGAACACCATAAAAATATAAGAAGCACTGTAAGTGTGGATTGAGTGGTTGTTGGCAAAACTTCTCCATGTTTACATTCATAAGACTCCACCTACTCACTCAGTAGGAAAACAGGAAAACAAACACAATCAGTGTTTACCAGCATATTCCTGCTTACCTTTACTTACTGTCCCATCATGTTTCATTGAGTCCACTGCCTTACAGACAATAACTGTAAACATACACACCATCATTTTCAATATGAAACCTTGAATTCCTAAAATTAACTTTACAAGAAAAAAATTCTGAACCTCAAATATATGCTCATGTTAAATAAATAAATAAATTAAATTAAGTAATTTGGGAGAATTTGCAGTGCTGCTTCCTTGTCCTCTCATGTTGGACTGATTCCACTCCTGCAGAACTACAGCACCTCATTAGGTACACAGTGGTATTACGAGACACAAAGTCTTTGATGAGCACAAATCTTAGGGCCTGCTAACAACCCTCTGGCTGGAGGACCTCAGTGTCCTGACATTCAGCTACAGGACCAAAAACTCAGATACATGTTCTGGTCCATCTCCACACACATACTATATTTTAAGGTTTATTTTTTATTTGTCCTTAAAGTGACAGGTTACCAATGCAGTAATGCCAGTATTTATGTGATACTTATTCTGGTACTTGGTACTTTGATATTTGGTGGGTGAGCAGCAGCAGTTCGGACCAATTGGAGCACAACATGTAAATGAAACCTCACAACAACCCCACCATGATGATGTTAGAGCACAAACACACACACCTGTAATGTACTTCATCTGAATAAAGCCAAAACTGTGCTGATTTTGGGCCCAAAAATGCTACTAGTGACTAGCTAGTTACTAGCTACTAGGTTTGCTGGCCTTACAGACATTCTTATTCTACAAATATTTCTGATACATACTGGTTTTACAGGTCCGTTACTTTCATCTGAGAAATGTAGCTAAATTTGGATAAAATGATTTCCTGTTATGATACGGGGATGTGTGTTTGTGCTCTCTCTCTTCCACTCTTATGTATAAGCTTTACTGATTTCATTCTCACTTCTCAAACTGAAAAAAATGCATCAGAAAGTGTTTACAGTTCTCAGAACACATTCCTATGTAAAATGTAGTTATGAAATTCGTGTCTGCGTGATCAACATACCTGCGGTGTTTATTGTGCAGTTTAGTTCCGTCAGGTTCTCTGGTGGAAGAAATGGGGGGAAAAAAACAGTGTTAATTTTAATATTAAATTAGTTGCTGTAAGGGTCCAGGCGGTGCCACCTGCAGCCAGCAGAGGGCGGCAGCAGTTCTGCGGGGACTACAGTCTGAAATTCCAACCCCCGGAATGCGGCACTGCCCGGACCCTTACAGTTGCTGATCAGATCTTCTTTTAACAGCCCCTGTAAGTGAACTGAGGAGATGACGGCTGTAGTCGTAAAAGTGAAATGTTTGATTCTTGCTTGATATTGGATACCAGCTGCTTCACAATTCTGGGTCTCCTTTGTCCTAAACAGCCAGCAGGTGTCACTAGCTGTGCTGCTTACTGTACTTTTAGTCTGTAGCACATGTGTGAGCACATCAGCACATCCCCAGTTAAACCCTGTGCTCTCCTGGAAAAGACACGGTCTGGATGTAGCATGTGTTGCTCCAAACCCCTTATAAACCTCCTGGACTTATATTAATCCTCTGCTTTTTAAAGAAGTGTAGTTTGAGGGTCCTAAGATCTGACATTAACGGTTAACTTACAAGGTTAATCATTAGTGGGCCAGTGTAGTGTTAGGAGTCTTGCCCAGGGACTCTTATTGGTGTAGCACAGCATAGTCACCCAGTCCAGGATTCGAACCCCAGTCTCCCACAAGTGGTCGTGGCTCCCTGGTGGGTAGTGGTGTTATCCACTGAGCTACACCAACCCCATCTGACCAGTACTGGTTCTGGTTGTTGTCCCTTGTGTACAGAGGTTCTCTGGATTCTCTGGATCTGTTAGTGATACTATGTAGTGTGGATGATGATCGTAATTTTCCAAATTTCCTGCTGTGCTATGTTGAGGAATGTTGTTCTTAAATTGCTGCACTATGTAGAAGTTTACTCCGCCTTTCTGAGAGGCTCTTTATAGCCAATCATGTTACTGACCTGTTACCAGTTAATCCAATTAACTGTTAACTAATATATATATTATTATTATTATTATTATTACATTTTAGGAAACTTGTGTAAATGGTAATGAATAGTGATGTTTGTTTTTAGAAACAAAGCTTACCATTATGTTGAGACAGACAGCATGCTTGTTTGATCCCCTCGAATTGGTCATTGGGACTCCAGTGGCACGTTTCTGAAGTATTACTGGTAGATGAGCCGTTTCTCATAAACTGACATTTCATTTCATTTTGACCTGAATCTGGGGAAAAAGTAGAAAATGAACAAAACATACTTTTCAGCAGAACCTCTCATTACTTTACTAACCTCCTAATCAGGTCTATAATTTACACCTCTTAAAGCAAGTATAGAGAGATAAAATCAAACATAACATAACAGATATTTACTATACTACTTTACTATAAGGCCAAATGTATGTGGACATCTGACTATTACACCTTTATGAGCTTTTATGACATCCCATTCCAAAACCATGGGCATCAACACGGGTTTACCCCTCTTAGCTGCCACTCGTCTGGGAAGTCTTTTCACAAACTCACACTAAAAGTGTGATAGAATGAAAGAGAGGAGAATGTAGTGAAATCTAGCGTCCCAGGCTGGAAAGGGGTAGTGCTTTTCATTCCCTTCCTAAGGGACCCAACTGTCGGTGCATGACTGATGTTCATCTTTAAACCAGGCTGAAGTTGCTTCCTATTCACCAGCTTCTTAACCCAAACTTCCATTCCACCTTAAATACTGCAGCTTGTGCAGGCACCATAATGTAGCTGCTGCAGTTAAGGTGGAACAGAAAGGAAACAGGCTGGCGAACAGGAACTCCAGCTCCCACATCTTTAACAGGATCCCGGAACACCTTTAATCCTGCAGTCTGCACATTCCACTTCGGACAGATTCCCAAACCTCTCTGGACAATATGGAGCAGCTCCGCTCAGCGTCTGACCCTGAAGAGACTGAAGAGAGGAGCAGCTCCACCTTTATTAGCACCACCACCCCAACAGCAGCCTGTAAGTCCAGCCATGCTGTGTGATTGTATCTGTGTTTGCTGGTTGAAGCTATAGTTGACAAACTGAGTTTTTTCAGGCTGATTTGAATTTCTCACTAATTATCTAACTAATAACTAATAATTATTTCACAAAGTAAATGACAGATAATGACACTAATCACCAGCCAGCTCCTAGCCAAGAACCCTCTCAACACACTCAGTGAGCTGTAAGGCAGGAAGTGTCTTGTGATAGGATGATTGCCTTAATGATGTGCGGTCATGCCAAAGCATCACAGAACAGATATAGAAAAAAAAATATGCAAAACTATTATCTTATAAAATACAAGCATGTTTTTGGTAATAGTGTATTTCGGAGATGCTGCTTTATACACTTAAGAACAAGTAGTTAAGGTTTGAACATACCGTTGCAGAAAATGCAGTCTATTAAATTAGAAAGATCTGTACGATTTGAGAAGCCACAGTCTTCAATGGAATTACAGAAGCGCTCAACATTTCCTGCTTTACCCTCTTCAATGCATTGTATACCTAAACCTGGAGAATGAGAATATGAATATGAAAACAAGCACAGGTATCAAGCACAGTTTAATAAAACTATGCCAATATTGGTACAGTGTTTGTATAGTAATGCTGGTATAGTAATGCATGAAGAGCTGGAATAGAAGAAAGATAAACAAAAGAAACATTGCGACTGAGACTCGCATGTCATTAACTCAACTCTCCAGCTGCATACATCATGAGGTTTCATTTCTTTCATAGTCACAATGTAATTAAAGAAAAAAAAATTATTTGAAGGAATAGATCTAATATATTTTGCACCCAGTTATTTCACATCAAATGTAGTTTCTCTCTCTTTATCTAATATGCTCATTTTACTAGCCAAAATATTTATGACATGCTAGCTTGGAGAAGATGGTTCATCTCTATGTGGAAAGCCAACTCATCATAAATCATAAATAAGGTATATAATCTTGTCTCTATTCCAGCGGAGATATGACCAACACACTTTCACAAAGAATCGATTGGATGTGCATATGTAGAAAGACAGACATTCATCTGCTCTATAAACGGCTTACCTGATTGTACAAGCAAAAGCTGAGCCAGGAGCATTATCAAATCCAGCAACTTCATTATCTACAAAACACAATGTGATAAAAAGGGGATGTGATGTTATTTTACATGGCTCTGTCTTTGTTTCAGAAACTTAAGTCCTTTTATTTACCACTTCACCAGGGTTCAGTAATATCCAGTGCTATTGACTGATGTTGGATAAATGTATTTACATAAAGGCTTTTAAGTGACTGAAGATTTTGATGAGTTGTTCAATTGTAATTAACAAAAGTGAAGGAATGTGTATATGTATACCTCACATCTACTATACTGTAATTTACAGTTTCAACATAAAATCATAATTTACACAGAGGTGTTGGGGTTACACACACACACACACACACACACTCACACACACACACACACACACTCACACACACACACACATACACACACACACACACACACAAAGAACTGCATGTGAAGGAATAAAGTTCAACTAAACTTTAGCAGCTATTTGATAAGGTTTGGACATCTCTTAGAAATCCTAATATATTAGTTTTAAATTTAGTAATTTACATACACATTACCATTAAAGTAAATGTCATTACTTCCCCACTGCTCAAAACCAACTCAGGAATTTTACAGTTTAAAACAAGACCGGAGCTTTTAGAAACTGAGTATTGATGTAAGTATATACAAGATGGTAGAACAAATGCAATACATTATTATGCATAATAAAAAAAATGCAATAAATTTTTAAAAAATCAATTTTTGATTTTTTGATCATGGGCAAAGAAAAAGAACTGTGAGGAACCAACTACAGCATCAGTGATCAATTCCCTTGTGAAATACTAGACAGATGCAAAAAACTCCTCCCCATCAGATAACAGGTAATCAGAGACGGAAAAAGAGCAGCATTATCTCTGGATAAATTGTATGTAGATGGACAATTATTCAGAGATAAAAGACATGTGTCACGCTTCCGGGTTTCCCCAGCTCCTCTGCTCTCCTGGACTCCATTTCCCAGAGTGCATCATCCGATGACATCACACCCACATGTCCCCAGCCATCCAGTCAGCACCGCTCTAGGTCACGAGTTTTAACCAGCTGCAGCCACTTAGCCTCAGTATATATACTCCTCTCAAACACTTCCTCATTGCGAAGTTTTGCCAAATCTGGTTTGCATTTCTCCTCTGGTTCTCCTGACTCTGGCTTTTTGACTCCCTTTGGCTCTGAACTCTTCTTTTTGCTTATCCCTTGTTGGTGTTCTCTCTCGTTCTACTCTCTGGCTATTGACCTTTGTTTTGTTACCTTGACCATTCTCTTGCCTAGCCCCTTTACCTTGGTTGCCTTGCTGCTTGCTTACTCTGGTTTTTGACCTCTGCATGTGCTTTGACCTTGTCTCTCCCTTTATGTGTATTGCTGCTGTGCTTGTGTACTCGTGTGCTTAAAGCCCATTTTGACTTTTAGCTCTGCGCGCGTTGTCCTAATGACACAACATGACACCCTGCGCTCGCGTACCTACCAACCAAAAAAACCAACCAAGACACACACATTTTCCATGTACACCATTTATATAGGCTACCCCACAAGTGATTAAAAAAACTCTTGCACAAAACCAACAAGACAAATTTGTTTTCTTACCAACATCCAAAAACTCAGATTAACACGTAATCCTACCTTCAACAATCCACCACACCCCACCTGGTTCTCACCCACCTGCGTCCTTCAGCAGCTGATTGTATAACTGAGCCTACTGGGACCGAACACCTCCCTCTGCAAGTGGGTCTGGGATTTCCTGACTAAGACACAGGATGGTTCAGGATGGCTAATAACATCTCCAGCCCCACTGTGACAGAACAAACAACCTAGTTCTCTCTTACATTTCCTCCCCTCTTTTAGCCCCGTTCTTTCCCTGCAGTAGTTCAGTAGTTCACACACTATCCCTCATACTCTTAGCCACAATACAATATCACACTTTGCTAGCTTAGTACACATCACCACCTTCTACAGCTGAAGCCACTTGGACCATTTGTAACCTTTCTAGGAGGAAGGAGAAAGCCCATCCTTGGTTTTAGCTGGGCTTATATAGTGCCTGGGCAAGTCCAGACATGCCCCTGGACCCTGGGCTGCTGGAATGATCCTTTAGGAGGGGTGTCTTAAAGTTCTTTTTGGTTATATTTCAATTTATTTTCATTTCAGTTTATTCTGTCCATCCTCTGGGTTTAGTTTAAAAGGCAAGTGTGCGTTGTGGATACGTTTAGAGGATTATCCATTTACTGTACTGTGCCAATTATTGTTAAAGATAATTTTTGGTCCCCCTGAAGAGGAGAGGGACTGGTATATGCTGTGTTGTATAGACAGGTGGGGGTCTATTTAAGAGCGCACTCCATTTCTGATGTGCAAAACGTCGGTTGATAGCTGAACCAGTGTGTGTAAACTTTACATATGTTATAAATATTGTTTTTGTTTGGTTTACTTGTTTTTTCTTGGTTTTTTTCCACAAATGTATTTATTATTTTTTATTAATTTTTTTATTTATTGTCAATATTCTTGCCCTTTTTGGTAAATAAACTTTGCACTGTATGTGCTATTGCGGTTAGCCTCTCTTTTTATCATACCCTTCGACGACTACCTCTCCTGCTATGGACACTTTATATATCTATACTGTTTACAACCACATACTTACTGGTACTGCTCTACTCTTTGCACACATATATTGTTATTCTGCACTGGAGGCGGAGCCTGACTGTGTTTCGTTATACTGTACAACCCTGTATTGGTATAACGACAAAGCTAAATTAAATTGACTTGAATTGAAAACGCCCAGCAGTGCTTCTACTTCCTGCAGAGTCTGAAGAAGGCTCATCTCTCTCCTCCCATCCTCACCATGTTCATTGCACCGTCTCTGACCACAAGACCCTACAGTGTATAGTGAGGACAGCTGAGAAGATCATCAGGGTCTCTCTCCCCTCCATCATGGACACCTACACCACACCATCTACAAAACCACCAGCATTCTGGACAACCCCACCCAACACTGTTGTTCCATGTTGCAGCTTGTTCTTGGAGAAACATAATTTCATTCCACTGTGTACTTGTAAATGGATGGAATGGCAATAAAAGCCTCTTGACTTCACTTCCATTGATAGTAATTAAAAACAGATCAATACCAAACTTAACACCACCCTATTCATAACTCAGCAAATCATCTTCCTCTGTGCACACACACACACACACGGTAATATTTACCAGATCACAATACCAGTTTGTTTCACCCCTTTTTTGTATCAGCATCTGTTGGACTACACCAGATGTTCAGAGATTGTGAAAATTACCCATTTATTAAAACAACAACAACTAACCATTTTACCATTACAACAGTTTTAATATCTTAACTGTACCAGTGATATATAAATAACATTACAATATTACAATAACAAAACTAATCCAAATAATACAAATTATACAAATTATTTTTGTCAGTACTGAAAGCTGTACAAAGTAGAGAATACACCAACGTTTACATCCTCTTTCGAATGACCAGTGCACAGACAAAGGTGGCTGTTAGGAAGACCAGCAGATTAACAGAGAAGACTAGGTATTTCAGCCATGAGGGTGGAGGCTCTGGCTGCCAGTCTGAAATAGAAGTCGTCTTGAATTCTACAGTTTCTGCAAGTGAAGTGTTAAAAGTTGTTAGAGATGTCAAAGTGTGGACTAAGTAATTTATTTTATATATATATATATATATAGTGAAGTCATTAAATTAATATATTTATATCCTACCAGTTATTCTTAGTGACGTCCCACTGCCAAAGATCTGCTTTAGTGTTCCATCAATGAAGCAGGTTGTCTTGCAAAACAGCGGTTCAGTATCATTTGCTGAAAGACTGTGAAGAGTGATTTCACTAAAGGTACCATGTGAAGTGATGCGGACTCGGTGCTGATACTTCTCTACTGTTTCAATGTCTAGTGTTCTCTTTCTGTTGCTCGGGTTTAGAATGACCCAGTTCATTTTGCATCTCCTAAGAGTTTCTCCTTGGGTGCTGATATTGCACTGAAGCACTGCTGAATCTCCAACTCTATACTGATCTCTGGCTGACCACTGGGTAATCCAAACCCTGCTAAATGCCACTCCTAGAAACGAGACGTTTCACATTAGGAAGAGAAGCTGTGTTTGGACTGATCATGCTATGGTGGAATAAAACGAGGTTGTTGGTGCTGCTTACCATTAAAATCAGTTACTAGTAAATTAAATTGATTAATTTAAAGAATAATAGACTTCTTACCCCACAAAAATGCAAACAACATCAGAGCCCTCATCCTGTCACATACTCTCTATTGCTTCCTCTATTAGGCTTCCTGCCACTGGTGAGACCTTGCTGATGTGTAAAGTCAAGTTTATTTATATAGCACTTTTTACAACAGACGTCACATACCGGCTTCACTGGAAAGTCCAAGTCGCCAGTGAGCAGGACAAAGGCGACAGGGGCAGGGAAACACTCCCTCGGATGTTCAATGTTTTAGGCGGGGTGTTGAGTTTTTATGAGAAAAGTGCAACTCAGAATACGGTCCTGGTGTAAGAACTCAGAATACGGTCCTGGTGTAAGAACTCAGAATACGGTCCTGGTGTCAGAACTCGGAATACGGTCCTGGTGTCAGAACTCAGAATACGGTCCTGGTGTCAGAACTCGGAATACGGTCCTGGTGTCAGAACTCAGAATACGGTCCTGGTGTAAGAACTCAGAACACGGACCTGGTGTAAAAACTCAGAACACGGACCTGGTGTCAGAACTCAGAATACGGTCCTGGTGTCAGAACTCAGAACATGGACCTGGTGTAAAAACTCAGAACACGGACCTGGTGTAAGAACTCAGAACACGGACCTGGTGTAAGAACTCAGAACACGGACCTGGTGTAAGAACTCAGAACTTGGTTCTGGTGTCAGAACTCAGAATCTGGCCCTGGTGTAAGAACTCAGAATCTGGCCCTGGTGTAAGAACTCAGAATACGGCCCTGGTGTAAGAACTCAGAATACGGCCCTGGTGTAAGAACTCAGAACTCAGAATACGACCCTGGTGTAAGAACTCAGAATATGGCCCTGGTGTAAGAACTCAGAATACGGCCCTGGTGTAAGAACTCAGAATACGGCCCTGGTGTAAGAACTCAGAATATGGCCCTGGTGTAAGAACTCAGAATACGGCCCTGGTGTAAGAACTCAGAATACGGCCCTGGTGTCAGAACTCAGAATACGGCCCTGGTGTAAGAACTCAGAATACGGCCCTGGTGTCAGAACTCAGAACTCAGAATACGGCCCTGGTGTAAGAACTCAGAACTCAGAATACGGTCCTGGTGTCAGAACTCAGAACTCAGAATACGGCCCTGGTGTAAGAACTCAGAATACGGCCCTGGTGTCAGAACTCAGAACTCAGAATACGGCCCTGGTGTAAGAACTCAGAATACAGTCCTGGTGTAAGAACTCAGAATACGGTCCTGGTGTAAGAACTCAGAACTCGGTTCTGGTGTCAGAACTCAGAATCTGGCCCTGGTGTAAGAACTCAGAATCTGGCCCTGGTGTAAGAACTCAGAACATGGACCTGGTGTAAGAACTCAGAACTCAGAATACGGCCCTGGTGTAAGAACTCAGAACTCGGTTCTGGTGTCAGAACTCAGAATCTGGACCTGGTGTAAGAACTTAGAATCTGGCCCTGGTGTAAGAACTCAGAACACGGACCTGGTGTAAGAACTCAGAACACAGACCTGGTGTAAGAACTCAGAACTCGTTTCTGGTGTCAGAACTCAGAATCTGGCGCTGGTGTAAGAACTCAGGATCTGGCCCTGGTGTAAGAACTCAGAACACTGACCTGATGTAAGAACTCAGAACTCGGTTTTGGTGTCAGAACTCAGAATACGGTCCTGGTGTAAGAACTCAGAATACGGCCCTGGTGTCAGAACTCAGAACTCAGAATACGGCCCTGGTGTAAGAACTCAGAATACGGCCCTGGCTTCGCAATTGGAGCATTGTTAACAGGGGGCAGAGCCTTTTCATTCAAAGCCCACCACCTTTGGAATAACTCTGCCTCTTATCAGAGAAAGGAGGACAAGAAAGACATCTCTCATTCTCAGTTACTGAATTTCCTCCCATTGGTAAATGATAACAGTAAGACTATCTGAAGGAACTGAAGGAACAAAAACTGGAAACAGACAATATTAGTTTTCACATTTACTGGTGTAAGAACTCAGAATACGGCCCTGGTGTAAGAACTCAGAATACGGTCCTGGTGTCAGAACTCAGAATACGGCCCTGGTGTCAGAACTCAGAATACGGTCCTGGTGTAAGAACTCAGAACTCGGTTCTGGTGTCAGAACTCAGAATACGGTCCTGGTGTCAGAACTCAGAATAAGGTCCTGGTGTAAGAACTCAGAACTCGGTTCTGGTGTCAGAACTCAG